>CABFWB010000474.1:96648-129468 GCA_902151455.1 Timema bartmani | reverse complement strand
TTTGAAAAAGCAAAATATCTCGATAAATAAAGTGTACTTTACTAATACCAGTACTACCAGCAACACTAGTACTCTAGTATTAAACTTGGTGTACACCAAGACATCTTGAGGGCTATGTAAAATAAATATATATACATAAACATTTGAATAAAAATATCATTTAATACATTATTTTGTTTGTTATTTATTTCAGATGTAAATTATATAATAAATATAACTTGTAATTATACCAACTTGAGGGTACAAAGTTGAAGATAAATTATATCTAAGAGCATACAAAAAACAAAAGTTCTACACTACTGCGCTAGCAGTCCTTGAATGCGAGGATTGTTATTTGACCAAAAATGAGGGGTAGGCCTCAATAACTCCACGAGTGCAACTTTTCAGTATCTAACTCAGTCCTTTCAAGCCAGGGTCTACTGCGCTAACCTATATTTGTGTTCCAACTCTCATTTTGTGTGATATTCGAATATATGGCTCGGTTTTGGATTTTTACCAAGCAATGTGATGAAGTAACGTATTGTAAAGGGCACATTCTAATAAGACTTGGAACTATTTCCGTTATTGAGTTCCTTGTTCAATGAAAAAATATTCCATCACCCATTCAAACTACAGTAGATGTGTAATTTTATACATTTCAGAAACCTCAAATATTATTTTATTATTGATGTAAGCTAATACATATTAACTTAATTGTAATTGGCTGGAGGATGATTTTGGGAGGTATGAACCAAAATTATAATCTGTGTACCGATTCACCCCGATTTGAGGTGGTTTATTTTATTTTTTTATTTATATAAATACAATATTGTTTGCTGCCTAATCCTATGCGGAAGGATCAAAAGAAGAAATAACCAATGCACACAAAACAAAGCTTGTTTCTGGTTGGGATACTGCTGCTTATGTAGCCTATCATGCGCTATACAAGCACACACTATAACGTTGGGGTATTTTGATCATACATATCTATGAATAAAGGGTATGTGTTTCAATATCCTGTAGTAACGTCTAAATTGCATTTAAGTTAATCACTTTTATAAATATTTCAATCAACTGTTTGTCCTAATTCTATTAACCTTGCCTTTATCTCATCTGTGGGCAGTCCATGCTCTTTGTTATAGTCTAAGACGAGGAAAAGTTGTTTTTCTTCAAGCCCACTTATTCTATCATAAAGAGATTTACTTAAATCTTGATCAACATCATTCTCTTCTCGAAGAATGCAGAAATATATTAGAAAGATCCCTACACTCAAAGAAATTACATAAGACTGAAACCAAGGCCAGTCATCTTCTTCTCCGCCTCTGGTCTCTACTGCTTTCCACGTAGCTGCTTTACTTGTGGTGAACTTTAGAGGTACCATGTCTGGGTCAGGATCACTTTTGTTTGTCGACATACACTTTGCAGTAAGATTTTTTGAGGGTAAAACACATCTGAAAAATAAATAAATTGGGGAGTCACGATTAAAAGATGTGTTTAATGGAATAGAAAAAATCAATTTTATAAGGGAATAAAGTAGAGCATCAATTATTTGAACTGCAATTTATTATAAAACACAGTGGTATTTGTATAGGTTATGTTCGCTAATAAATATGTATAACAAACTGATAATCAATTATATATTACTTGACAGAGTAAACATTGCATGCTGAAAGAATGTCAACTACGTGAAGAATGAAGGGGGGAGACCAATGATACACATCATCAGTCGTTATCTTGACGTTCTGGCGTGTACACTCCGGTCAGCTTACCAAGAGGGGATGTTGTGTGTAGAATGTTTTTACTTTATTTTAACCCTATTTCGACAAAAATTACTAATACCTAATCAACTTTAAGTACAAGGTACCTAAAGTATTTTTAAAATAGCTTCAAATAAGTTAAGGATGTGAAATTATTGCTAATGCGCTTGATTTTTTTGAGAGTGAAAATCTATCGGGACATTATAGGCACCCTGTTGAAAGAGTCACAAAACGTGCAGCAGAAGCTACAGGGAAATCAGAGCGTACTATTTGTAAAATTCGAAAGTAAAGAAGTATGACAAGTGGGACACAAACAAAACTTCCAACTCCAGGAAAAAAGCACAGACCCACAGCAGAAAAATTGTTTTTGATAATTTTGACTTGGGTGTCATTCGACACCTTATACAGAGGTTCTACATTGTTAAAAAGGTAGTACCAACTTTAAATAAAGTATTAGCAGTCGTAAATGAAAAAATCAACTTCACTGGGAGCAAAGAAACATTGAAAAGAGTATTGAAAAAAATGGGGTCTAAGTTGAAAAAGTGTAAAAATAAAAAACTAAGTTTAATGGAGAAAAACGAAATAGTTGCATGGAGGGCTATATATTTAAGAAGAATGAGAGAAACTGATAAATTAGAGGACCAAATAGTCCTGTGGTAGGTATATCTTGATGAAACCTGGATTCATCCGTCGTACACTGTGAGTAAATGTTGGCAAGACCCAGAAACAACAGGGGTATTGAAAAATGGTGGATTATTGTCCATGCCGGTTTAGAGCAGGGATTTGTATCAAATGCATTTCTTATCTTCAAATCAAAAACAAAAAGGGATGACTATCATTATGAGAAGAATTTCGAAACATTTTCTAAGTGGGTGAAAGAAAAGCCTATCCCCAACCTTTCTCAAAATAGCCTAATTGTAATTGACAACGCACCGTATCATACTGTTCAAATATATAAGACCAACAATAGGCTCACGAAAGGCTGAAATGCAGCTGTGTTTGGACACAAACAGTATTGCATATGAGGAACAAATGACGAAAAGTGAGCTCTTGGAACCAGTCCACTGCTGACATCTCTCGAATTTTACAAAGCTAATTTATTCAAACAACATGAGCACAGTGTTATTAGGTTACCTCAATAGCATTGTAGCCTTAACGCTATAGAATTGATTTGGAACATGGTAAAATACGAGTTGTGGACAAAAATGTTGCTCAAAGCACTTTATAAATAAAACATTTAACAGGAGAAGCAATCAATAATATTACTGAGAATGATTGGCAACAGGCTATATAACACGTTAAGAAAGAAGAAGCCGATTACTGGAAAAATGATGGTCTGATAGAAAAATAATTAGAACAAATTTTAATTTCTTTTGGAGATGAAAGTGACAGTGACAAAAGTGGTATGTCAAATAGCTACGGTAAAAAACGATGACGGACAAATATCAAGTGTCGAGGAGTTATTTTGTATTTAAGGTAAGTTAAAACTACTTCTTATAACTTAAGTAACAGAAGTGTCATATTAGCCAAGTACCACCACTTCTGTCCCATTTGCCATTTGGTACTGACTGTACTAGAGCCCTATGGGTATCTACTCTCATCCCTTCACTTTTCATACTCTAGAGCGATTGCAGCACTTGACCACGAGATGCAAGGTTTTCTGTGTCCAGTAGTAGCATTGGTACCAACCCCATGTACAACTGTCATTTTTCAATTAATTTAAATTATGTATAGTGTAGGCCTATGCTGCTTAATTTTGTCGATACTTTTTCAGTAAACAGGTTTTTTGGCCTATATAGGAGGAATGAAGTTACCAAAGAAAGAGTGTGATTACAAAGAGTACATGAGATAGTAGAGAAAGCAAGACAGAGATTGTATGGTGATGTAATGAGGATGGAAATAATCCCAAGGAGAATGATGAAGTTGAACTTTATAGAGAGAAAATATTGGAAGGGAGACCAAGAAAGAGATGGGATGAGCAGATAATAGGAAGTGTTTAAGTGAGAGGAAAGGAATGGTTAAAGGAAAGAGGAAATCAAAGAAATTTTAACAAACTAACTTGGCCAGAGGCTTGAAATGAATGATAATAATTCTGTGTCATTATAAAGTGGACCATAATAACAAATGAAATATTGTTTTAAGGCAAAGTATTTGGGTAAATGTGTGGCAAGCTGCACACCAAATGTCCCACATTGAAAACAAATTTACATTCAACACATCCAGTACTTAAAATGTTATTAACTTTTAATAAAAAGAGACTACATACTTTTACAAAATAATGAGCAAAAGGTCCTCATATGTAGGGTACTATGTGTACACTATCCAGGTAAAACTAGTGTGCATTCAATGAGACGCGGATCTTATACACTTTAAGTACAAGAAATGTTATGTGTACTGGGTTTAACTAACTAATGCTGCTGTTAAAAGTATCACTTAATAAAAAAAAACAGCTAGGCCTATGTCAAGAAATGCATTACTAAGAGTGATTGCCTCTAGTTTTAAAAATAGCTCCTAGTGACAGGAACAGGATTTAATTGAACATAAATAATTCCCCAATAACGTAAATATTATTTAAACAAACAAAATCAGTGGTAAAAGAAATTATGTGAATTACCTAATACAGCTTGAAAATTTTACGTGTTTCAAAATATGTATAGTTTTTTTCACTAACAAGCTAGAATTCGTCATTTTAAACCAAATGGAGCTTTGTGTGTTTCTATTGTTAACTCAATCAGAATGGCCAACCTATAAAACCAAGCTTATGCTAGAAGTGATCAAAATTATATAATTCCCCACTATATTTAAACTAAATTAAGTTAGATTTTGTAATCATTATCTTGTTCAAATACGGTGATTAAATACTTCTTTGTGATACACAAAATTGTTTAGTTTTGTCTTTCTGTTTATTGCATTGGATAATTTATATCTTTTAAGCAACACTTTATGTGCATGTATTGGCTATCATGCAGCCATGGTTTTGATTTTTGACCGCGTAAACAATATTAAACTAAAAAGATAAAACATAAATTGATTGTTATTATTGATTTATAATTGAATTTATGATATAAAATAGATTATCTTCGTATTTTATTTATATGTTATGTTAAAGAACAGCATGCAATTTACATTCATTCTTAATATTTAGTTTTATTTAAGTAATGAAGAAAATATAATATTTTAGGTTATGGGTTTACAAGTTTTTTCAGAAAGGTCTCTCCTTACCTTGTCACTTTATATTTGTAATACTTTCCAATGATTTTTAGTAGAATTTCTTTTGTACTACGCTACTATGGGCTGACTAGAAATTTTCACAAAGGCAGCTCTAAATTACATGACCAAACAATTGGAGAAAAGTTAATTATGAAAGTACTTAATGTGGCTGAAAAAAATGATGCTGCAAAGAGTTTGGCTGGATTGTTATCTGGTGGTAATTTAAGACGTGTAAGTATAATTTATTTATAAATACTAGGTTGAATTGTAACACTAAAAACATAAATTGCCATCTCATCACAGTTTAGTTTGAATATGCATTTCTCTCCATCTTGCCTATCATCTATAACTCGCCAACATTTCTTTCAGCGGGAAGGGCTGTCTAAATGGAATAAGATCTACGAGTTTGATTATACCCTTATGGGGGAAAGGTGTCAGATGATCATGACATCTGTCTCAGGCCATCTCCTTGGCTTGGAGTTTGTCGGCAACTTTCGTAACTGGCAGGGCTGCAACCCTCTGGCTCTGTTTGATGCGCCAGTTATGAAGCAGTGTTCTCAAGACTACGAACCTATCAAGGTACCTACTGACATTTTACTGGTCTTGTCTCTAGCCAAGAGCATTAAGTTGTTGAGCTTAAAAGGCTGATTAACTACCTTTACAAAACTGTTTCTAGTCTACTTTTGTTGCAGAAGTGAGGAAAAGTACGGTGTAGTTTGGGACTCACTAAAAGTACTAAGCACCCAAGAATTTACTTACCTACTTAGTTACTATATGAAATTAGGAACTCCAAAGTTCATTGTCGCAATTACAATAGTACACCACCTATCTCTATCTTGAGCTAGCTCTATCCAGTCCACCTCATTACACCCTATCCCTATCTTGAGCTAGTCCTATCCAGTACACCTCACTACACCCTAACTTATCCCTGTCTTGAGATATTTCTATCCAGTCCACCTCATTACTCCCAATCCCTCTCCCTGTCTTAGCTACAGTAGCCCCATGACTTCTTTGGTGCTGACTGACAGTTCACAGCTGACTTCTGACAGTCAACATTTAGGTATATACCTAAATTTTGACCGTCAGAAGTGACAACTGCTAAAGACATGTTTTTTGCAGATCATATGGTTTGGCGTAGGGATACATAATTTGGTCTGGTAGCTTTTCAAAGCCGTCAGAAGTCAGCTGTGAGCTGTCAGTCAGCACCACAGAAGCTAAAACTGAGGTATAGCTCTACCCAGTCCACCTCATTACACCCTGTCCCTATCTTGAGATAGTTATATCCACTCCACCTCATTACACCCTATCTCTATTTTGAGATATTTCTATCCAGTCCACCTCATAACTCCATATCTCTATCTTGAGCTAGTTCTATCCAGTCCACCTCATTACACCCTATCCCTATCTTGAGCTAGTCCTATCGAGACCACCTCACTACACCCTATCTTGTGATATTTCTATCCAGTCCACCTCATAACTCCATATCTCTATCTTGAACTAGTTTTATCTAGTTCACATCATTACACCCTATATCTTTCAAATCCATTCTAATGTTATCTTCCCATATGTGTCTAGGTCTTCCCAATGCTATCTTCCCATTGGGTTTACCAGTCAATATCCTGAACAATAATTACATTAGTTACTTTTCTTAACACACTCTCTTTCCATAAAATTTGGTTGCTTGGGAAATTGTACCCAGTTCTTATAACTTTACATTTAACCAGCACTGAAAAACAATTTAATGTATGCACCAAGCTAAAACTCTTGGGTTCGATTCTTATGTCCATGAGTAATTTTCAAGTGTATTTAGTATAAGTGAAACACACCCCTGTGAACCATAGAACATAACTTTCAACTAAATTTTATTACACCCAATTTTGTCCATACACCCATATACAAATAATAAACTTGGACAAAAGGCAGCATAAAAGCAGGCCCCAAGTGAAAGTTGGCAGTGCTTCTGATAGCTACTAACTTTTTTTGGCTGATGACCTCACACATCTTTCATCAACTCTGTCTGCCTCAAACTATGAGCGATGATTTACCCTGAGCATGAAACAAATCCTGGATGACTCAGTTGATAGAGCATTGGTGTGCTAAGTCGTCCAGGGTTTGATGCCTATTCCTGAAAGTCATTTTTAAACTATATTTTATGTAAATAAACAATGATGTGTATTAACGTTTTAGAAAATATTATAAAATATTATTCTAAGTAAGGAGTGTTGCAATAAGAAATAATAAGACTTTAAAATTAAATCTACAAATCTACTAGGCCTAATATTGTTAATTGACACTAATTATAAAAAGAGAATTTGATGAAATTTAACGAAAAATTAAGTGAATAAGATTTGCTGTTTGACATTATTTTCCTAATTGAGATATAAAATGTAGAATAAAAATTGATTTAAAATACTATGACAACTAGAAATTTTTAAATAAATGAATGAGATAAAATGATTTATAAAGATTGACTAATGTTTGGAAATTGAGAATACCCTATATAATTTTGTATTTTCAAAATTATTAGAATATGTACTATATGATGAATTATAATATAAAAATACTACCCCATTGGTACAGTTTAGTTATTAAAAGCGTATCATTGAGGCATATCAGAAACGGTATTTTCAATTTTAATTAAAGTAACTTGTAAATTAAAATGTCATGATTTATAAACACAAAAAATGTTGATAAACAATTATAATAAAACGGAAGTATACAAATTAATGGTCAAAAAGTAAAATAGAAGAGCCTAGCAAACCATGAAGTAATAATATATTACTAAGAATATGTTTGCATAAATTTTTTCTTTGAAATTATGTAATTTAAAGTCTTATATTGAATTTAGTCCCATACTCCTTGATGTTAAACGATGGCAAAAACCAGGCATTGAATTTTAACTCTCGACATGTTTTGGTATATTATAATACCACAAATAGGATTGTATCTTCGAAGCACAGATGGTTGTTACTTAAATGACAATTGCTAAACTGAATCTATGAATGATGTGTATGTTATATCTAGCGGACCCTCGAGAAGGAAGCTCGTCAATGTGGTGTACTAATTATATGGACGGATTGTGACAGAGAGGGAGAAAATATCGGTTTTGAAGTTATACAAGTGTGTACTGCGGTGAAGCATAACTTGAAAATATATAGGTAAATAATAACAAATTTTAAATTTAATTAAAATATGAATTCAATTATGGTTACTGACACCCACACTGGTGGACATATTGTCTAAGGTGTCAGGTTTTTATAATATTATGTTACCGACGATGGGAAGTTTGGGGTTTGAACCCCACTCTGGTGAACTGGGTCGGGAGAGGAATTCCCACATAAGAGTTATCCAGTGTCAGATTTGGACCAGGTGAGGCCCTAAGCCAGGGGTCGGACACTTTTGGCCCACGGAATGATTTTCAATGTCACGCTGAGCAATTTTAATACAAATAATATAAAACCTTTATTTTAAACCATTGATGTGAGTAATAATTTTAATAACGTGTTTTATGTTTCAATGATTCAATTGTTTGGTTTCCAAATTTCAAAATAATGTCTTCATAAGTTAAATTTTGCAACACACATTTATAACTTTTGTATTTATACTGATTTTTATGATTGATATTAAAATATTAAATATTCAAGAAACAGTAGTTATTTATTTTATTCAATTTAGAAACATGTTATTACATTTACATTTTACAAGATCAATTTAAATTTGTTTTAATAATTGTACTATTTAACTAGTACAAAAATAAAAACAATTGGTATGCTGAGCGACTTTGCAATATTACTTTGGCACAACACTACTAAAAGGCTGCCAACCCCTGGACTAGGCTCTGTAAAGCTTGGAGGCCCCTTGTTAAAAAAATCACACCAAACGCTCTCACAAAACTTGAAAATGTTATAATGGTGTGCCTTTTAATTATTTAATGAGCAATACATTTAAAGTGAAAAAATATCATTTATTTTCAAATTAATCCATTTATTGATTGCATACTTATCATTTGGTTGCCTTGGTCTCTATAATAGATTGTAATATAATGTAAGAAATACCATTTTTCACAATTCAGAGTGCAGAACATCTGAGACTTTGCTATATATGGACAGTAAATGTAGTTACGTCAGCTCTTTTGTAATTGACACAGGATTTCTGCGATGAGCCTATGTTTCATCACATAGATTTTACGAGCCTGTGGGTTTGGGGATAAATTAATGAGCCTGGAATTTTACTGGAATACCAATTAAGTGGAAAATAGTTTATATTTTATATTTAATACATTTACAATATTCTGAAAATTGAAAAATTACACCTGGACACGGGAATCGAATCTACATTTACAATACCCAAACAAATGCAGACATTTTTGAGGCCCCTGTGGATTGTAAAGCTCTAAGTTGTAGATTATTCAACTTAGGCCTAATTTCAGCACTGGATTTATCATTACGATTTTCCCATCCCCTGTTAATTTTAATGTAAGTGCACTTTTTCTTAAAACTACTTAGGCCTACCACATCCCTACCCATTGGATTAAGTCATTCCTTTCATGGTGTACATTCTAATGAAAATAGAAAGAAAAGTTCACGCCATACTAAATGTAAAACTAAAACGGTTATTTCATTTACATAATTTAACATAATTTGTAGGGTGTGCGAAGCTTCAAAAACTTTTACTTGCCTTCGTATATTTTTTCGCTTCAACTTTGTTTAGAAAGTGAAATTCTACATTCATTAATTACGAAGCTTCGTCAAAAAATAAAAATGATATTAAAATCATCTATTTTATGTTTACTATTTCCATCACAAATTAGTGTTTGCATAGAAAAAATCTAACATAATTTTATTAAAGTTTGTGCTCGTAACTTAATTTATTATTTTAAGATAAAATAGGTTAATTAGTTTTGAATATAGTATTTTTTGTAAATTCTATTTTATACGAGGGGGTATCAAAAAGTTTCAAGACTGGTTCTGTAAAATGAAGACAGAGTGGAGCACTGGGATGTGTATGCTGGTGTGGTGAGCTGTGATCTTCATTTATCAGTACAACAAGTGGCATTTTGTGTGTACCAGTGGCTGTGTTACATTTATTTGATGGCGTGCACGGGTGCATTTGCGATTTTATTATGGACCACAAACTTGAGTAGAGAGCGAACATCAAATTTTGTGTCTTGCTTGGAAAATCTGGAACGGAGACCTTCCAAATGATGCGGCAGGCTTACGGCAATGAATCTATGAGCCATCCAGTATGTTTTGAGTGGCATTCACTCTTCAGAAGCTGCATAACATCACTGAAAGACGAAGAGAGTTCAGGGTGACCTTCCACTAAAACAAACCCAGAGATTGTGGGCAGAGTTAGGCAACTTGTGCGTGAGGATCACCAGAGGACCATTAAGGACATTTCTGACATCGTGAATGCGTTAAACGGATCAGTGCGGACAACCCTCACATCCAGTTCTAACATACATTGCATTGCCGCCAAGTTTGTACCCAGGCTTCTGACCCCCGAACAGAAGGAACACTGTACCCAAGACTGTCGAGAACTCCGTCAACATGCCCTGGATGACCCACCCTTCATGTCAAGGATCACCACTGAAGATAAGAGTTGGATCTAAGGTGAGACCCAACAACACTATTTGCAGTTGAAGAGCCCCAGATCTTCAAGACCGAATTTCCAGGCTTGTGCTTGTGGAAGGTCGCCCTGACCTCTCTTCGTTTTTCATTGATGTTCTGCTGCTCCTGAAGTGCCACTCAAAACATACTGGATGGCTCATGAATTCATTGTTGTAAGCCTGCTGCATAATTTGGAAGGTCTACATTCCAGATTTTCTGATTAAGACGTAGAATTTGATGTTCACTCACCGCTCAAGTTTGCGGCCCATAATATAATCACAAATGCACTCATGCACATCACCAAATAAACATTTGTAACACAGCCAATGGTCTATTCAGAATGATGCAACTTGTCCTACTAACAGATGAAGGTCACATATCGTCACACCAGTGCACGCATCCCCATGTTCCACTCTGTTTTCATTTTACAGAACTAGTCTTGAAACTTTTTGTTACCCCCTCGTAGGTACCTAAATTTACATAGCTAAGCAAAGTATAATATTTTTATCAAACATTAAACAGTTTATTCAAATATTCGAACTTTGATTTGGCTTTGAGAACATTTCATATTATTCGATTCTACTTCACTTTGAATTAGACAAGTGATTAACTTTGTACACCCCTAATAATGTGTATCCTCACATCTCTATTTTTTTTGTTAAGAGCCTTAGTTACAGACAAGGTATTACACCAGACCCACAGCTTCCAGGCTATAACGATTCTGCTCCTTGGGAGAGTTTGGGTCCTTCAACACGAGGGCAGCTATGTGCAATTCTAAGTAACAAGATTGCTATCAAGCAGGCATTTATAAAAAAAACAGTCCACTTTAAATATGGTTTTACTAGAGAGCAGACAAATATTGCCTTTTAGTGTCAATAAGCCATATTTCACAAAGCTAGGTTCAGGTAGTGGCCCCACCCCTCAAACAAGCCTACTCAGATTTCAAATTTCAAAGAAAGTAGAATACAATGGTCCTTTTTTTTGTTTGTTTGTTCAAGTGAATGTTTGGAAATTGTATAGTTGTGAACAATCTTCAAAAACCATGACTAGTTACTTGTCTGAAAAGGTTTGTTCATTGAAAGTAGGGAGGTAAGCAGGTGAGTTGGGGGGATAGGGGATTGCTGGTACCTGGACTATTGTGTTCCCACCCCAGTGCCCAAGGACTCAACCTGGCTCTAGGAGTGCAGCAAAACTCCTTTAAGACTGACTGTCTTGTTTATACCTTGTCTGTGGCCTTGGTTCATTTAAACTTCAATCAATAAATTAAAAAAAAAAAATTGAACAAGAATTTTCAAATTTAATTTAGATCAATTTAAAATAAATAAACCTGTATATAATTTAAATAAATGTATCCTTTGTTAACCCTGAAAGGTAGTGAGCTTAACTTCCATGGTTCCACTCTGGCACCGCCATAATGAATTCCATCAAGGTCATATTGCTACTTTTTAGGGGGGAACAGAGTGTATCTTGTTCTAACCCTGCCGTGATGATTAAAAAGTGATCATTACTCACGTCTGCCCTGCCCGTTTAGATGAATCTAGAATAGCTAGATGAGCTAGGAGAGGGAGATAAGGGAATAAATAGCTCAGCATGGAAGACCCCGGTGAGTAGATAAGGGAATAGTTCGGCGTGTGAGACGGCGGTGAGCTTAGGGGTAAGGAGATAAGGGAATAGTTTGACGTGTGATAACTGCAGTGAGTAGATAAGGGAATAGCTCGGTGTGTAAGACCGTGGTGAGCTCACGGGTAAGGAGACAAGAGAATAGCTTGGTGTGTAAGATCGTGGTGAGCTCACGGGTAAGGAGACAAGGGAATAGCTCGGTGTGTGAGACCGTGGTGAGCTCACGGGTAAGGAGACAAGAGAATAGCTCGGTGTGTAAGACCGTGGTGAGCTCACGGGTAAGGAGACAAGAGAATAGCTTGGTGTGTAAGACCGCGGTGAGCTCACGGGTAAGGAGACAAGAGAATAGCTCGGTGTGTAAGACCGTGGTGAGCTCACGGGTAAGGAGACAAGAGAATAGCTTGGTGTGTAAGACCGCGGTGAGCTCACGGGTAAGGAGACAAGGGAATAGCTCGGTGTGTGAGACCGTGGTGAGCTTAGGTCTCGTGTTTTTAAAATAACAGTTTATTCTCCTTTAAGAGGTATTGTCCAGCCCATAGCTGGGCAACTTCTGTCATTTGCAGGGTCCTACCTCTCTCTTTATACCCCCCCATCAGATCTTCGGGTAGAGCCGTCTGTCTCGTAGCCGAGCTGTCGCAAGACGAGTGGCTAGTCTAGTGCTGTCTGCTCCAAGCCGAGCGGCCACAAAGTGATGCAAGGGTCAGAGACCCTGACCTTAAGGTGATGAACAAGGGAGGAGGAGAGAGAGAAAGAGAGAAAGAGCAACAATAGACCCTGGAGGGCCAGAGCACTATACATATCTTGTTAAATAAGAAAAAGGGGATAACAACCTTGTCAGAAAGTAATCTCTGGGATTATAGGTTGAAAATCTGTTATTGTGTTGGCTTTTTAGACATCATTGATATTATTAATTTTCATGTGATTGAACTTTTTTATTTTCTTTTTTTTATTTACACCCGAATATAGGCTACTTTATTTTATTTTTTTGTAAGCTTAGGTACCATACTACTAAGCATCCAATTAGTCTATTATAGGTATTAACTTTTCATTTATAATTGATTCTAGGGCTAAGTTCTCCGAGATAACGGCTCAATCCGCCCGCCGTGCTGTGCAAAACTTGGCTCAGCCAGATAGAAGAATCAGCGATGCTGTAGACGTTAGACAGGAACTTGATTTGAGAATAGGTACATTATTTTTCAATGATTCAACCAAACAAACACCCCCACTTGTGGCCCAGCAGCTTGGTCCAAGGTGTAACTCACACAGCGTTTTATCATCATTGATGGGTTGTGGTTTGCTTTTGGGCGTATCTGAGATTGGTTTTGTGCCTGTGACTGAGCACTGTGGTTTTTCACATTCTCTCTTTACACTAATTTTGGTAAACTTCCTTCAAACCACTTTGATTAACCCTTCCCCTAATGTTAAGCATGCCCAGCAAACATTTCTCAAATTCATCGAATCAGTTAAAAAAAAAGTTGAATTAAATAGTACACTTCACATCTTATAGTTATATCACTCATAAGCCACCACTGATCCTATTTATATAACCTAAATAAATAATAGGATAGTAAGATGGAAGATCTGTCCGTAGATTAATATTAAATTGTCAACCTTATTTCATCATTTAGTCCAAATAACCTTATTAATTTAAAATTAATTATATTTTAAATAAAACACATTACTTATTTTATGACCCGCCTCGGTGGCATAGCTGGCTAATGCGTCAGTTTCGTGTTGAACTAGACTGCCGAGGATGGGGAGATTGGTGTTCAAATCTCGGTCGGGTGAACGGGGGGAGGGGGTTTCCTAAATAGTTTTCCACTCTCCCACCATGAAAATGCGGATCCACTTCCTCTAAATTCAACCTTCCCAATTCCTAACCCATTAACCCAAACAGATAGTAAGACGTGGTGCTAAATCAATAAAAATAAAAAACTTATTTTAGGGTATTAGGAACTCAAAAGCTCATTGCTGCACTTACAAAAGTATACTACCTATCCCTATATTGAGCTAGTTCTATCCAGTCCACCTCATTACACCCTCTCTCTTTCAGGTCCATTCTAATGTTATCCTCCCAACTGTGTCTAGGTCTTCTCAAAAGTCTCTTCCCATTGGGTTTGGCAATCAATATGGTTCTAGACTCTCCCATTCACGCTGCATATCCTGCTCACCGTAATCTACGAGACTTGACTATCCTAACAATGTATTCTGATGAGTACAGGGTGTGTAGCTATGTATATATAAAACACTAACTTAAAAAACAAATAATAAACTCACAGCATAAAAATGTTTGCAAAAAAAAATTGTAGAGAATTTCTCGAATAAATTCTTTCCTGCATGAATATTCCCATGTTCCATCCCTAAGTGTGTAATTCTATTAAGGTACTATAGGCTAAAACATCCGAGTATTAAAAGCAAGTGGTGAGTATGTTTTTGATTAAGTTAGGGGGCTGTGCTCTGATATGAACATTGTTTTAAAAATCGATCAAGCTAAGTCTTGAGAATGACTGTTTCAGGTGCCGCATTTACTCGTTTCCAAACATTGCGCCTCCAAAGAGTGTTCCCAGAGAACCTGAGCAACTTGGTCATCAGCTACGGTAGCTGTCAGTTCCCTACCATGGGGTTTGTGGTCGAGAGGTACAAAGCTGTGCAGAATTTCATCCCAGAGCCATTTTGGAAAATAAAAGGTCTCTTGTTTTTAAAACCCAGAAAATTGAATACATTTGAAATAACTTCAATGGTAGAAGTATAATGTGAGAACTGTGTTCCTCCTTGTCCAGTGGCAGCATTGTAAAGTTTGAACTATGTTTGTCGTTTCATTGTAAAAAACTAGCATAGGTATTCTGTTTGTTCCATTTATTTGTTTCTATCTGTCTTTCCCGTGAGTTCTTCCAGGTCTAATATAATGTAACTAAAAAAATAGAAAAGAGCTTTTTAAGGGGCTCTTTTTCTTTTGAAATTAATTTTTACCTAATATTTTTTTTCTCTGTCTCTATTTTTATACTGTTTATAAAATAACTAGTAGTTCCTTCAAATGTTAATAAAGACATAAATTAAATCATCATCATCAATTGTTTCCAAACTGAGGCTGGGTCACTTTAGTAAAATGCCTCCATTTCACTCTGTCCTTCTACCATTCTTCCTCCCTTATTCCCATCACTCTTCACCATTCACTCACACACATGCTCTTGTTTTCTTTCTCCTTCTATTTGTTACTTGGTCTTTTCATGACCATAACATCTCACCCTTGTTTCCTCTACTATCTCATGTACTCCAACATCCTCATTACATGAACATACTTATCTCGCCCTTGCTTCCTCTACTATCTCATGTACTACCTGTACACTAATTCTTGCTTGGATGACTTCACCTAATCCTCTTTCTTCTAGTGACAGCTTCTCATAAACTTCATACCTATGGTCTCTTGTCTTTCTTGCATCAACTGTCCATGTTTCTGATGCATTTGCAACTATAGGCACGGAACATGCCCTATACAGTACTTCCTTACACATCATTCATTCAATGTTTATCAAACATTCTGCAATGAGTACTTGATTGTTTGCAGTGACTCACACGATAAGTGACCTGAGTGTGGAATTCAGCTGGAAAAGGGTGCGCTTGTTTGATCAAACAGCTTGTCAGGTGCTCTATGACATTTGTATGGAACGGACGTTAGCGACAGTTGAGAAAGTTCAGAGCAAACCAAAAAGCAAATGGAGGCCCTTACCATTGGACACAGTCGTGAGTTTTTTTTTTTTTAACATGTTTACAAAGGTCATTTTATATTGAGCACTAACCTAAATCTTTGTTAAAAGTAGGAGAGATAATCAGCACACCAGGAGATGCTCTTGTTTGTTTGACCAAATCACCTTTTAGGAAACCACCTGTGGTTGGTGACATCTCGAGATTTGTAAAAATCTCAAATACAGTTATGAAGGCCTTACTTAAAATCATAATTTTAATTAATTGGTCAAAGGAATTGTATAGACTTCTTTAATTGGTAAATTAACAAAATTAGAAAAAGAAAATGATAACATTGTATCAATATGCCATAATTAATTTGCTCTAAAAGGGTTTGATTAATTTTTTATGGTGTGATATACATAACAAATCAAAATAGCATTGGTCAGTAGCACCAATTCTTTATAGTAAAAATTTTTTTTGAATATTTTCACTTTATCTAAAATTGTACAGTTTTAAAAATTTAATGATTCAGATTTGAAAGAAAATGTAAGATTTGTATTCGTGAAATTTATGATTTGATTCAGCTCTAGTATGAAGTTTATGAGGAGCGTGTTGGGCAAAATAGGTTAAGAAATATGGTTGCGTGAGAAAGATAAAAGTACAGGGACTGAACAGGATAGTAGAGGAAACATGAACGAGTTGGTATGGACATGTCAAGAGAAAAGATAGAATGTTGGAGCTGAAGGTACGGCAAGAATAGCACAAAGGTGGCCAAGGAGGTACGATGAGGGAGTAAGAATGGTGGGTGGCAATTTACCAATCTGGCTTGGCCAGAGTGCTTGATAATGAGTAGAAACTAAGCTATATTTATGATGTAAATATGAATTTTTTTTTAAATTGGAAAGGATTATGTATCCTATCTCTAAAGAGTGACAAAGCTTTTGGTTGATTGTAGGGGACAAGGATTATTCTTGGAGGATTAGTAGGTGAAAAGATATTAAAAAAACACATTGGACAACACTAATTATAAAACCAGTCAAATTCAAATTAGCTTGAACTATCTTTTGATTGGATGAAACTAATGATTTCTATGTACAATATTACCAAATTATATATATATATATATATAGTCAAGTATAGAAATGCCTAGAGAAACTGCTACATGATACATACATGACTTATTGTGAACTTCAACATAATGTTGATTATCCACCTCGGTGGCGTAGTTGGCTAACACGCTAGTCGTGTTGAGCCCGACTGCCGAAGACGGGGAGATCAAGGTTCGAATCTTGGTCGGGTGAACTGGGGGTAGTTTTTCCTAAATGGTTTTCCACTCTCCCTCCACGCAAATGCGGGTTCACTTCCTTTAAATTCAACCTTCCCAATTCCTAATCCATTAGCATAACTAGTACTTAAGCGTATAACCCGAACAGGTAGTAAGACGCGGTGCTAAATATAATAATAACGTTGATTAAATCTTTAAGCATGTGTTAATACTATATTATCAAATCGGGGACCCAAATTAATGGTTTTATAACCCCACCAAGAAATATACATTAACACTTTATGTGGACTGAATATATTATAACATTTTTTACAGCACATAGAATACATCTAAAACCCTACTTTCCACTGTAGGTACATTCTACAACCAGTCATACCAATCTCTTACATTAAAATAGGCCACAGTGTCAACATTATGTTTACCTGGAATTTTATTCACTGATAAAATCCTGTAAACATGTTTTAGGAGTTGGAAAAACTAGCTTCTCGCAAGTTGAAGCTGAGCGCCAAAGTGACAATGCAAATTGCCGAGAAATTGTACACCAAAGGTTTGATAAGCTACCCCCGCACAGAGACCAATATTTTTCCTAAAGAGCTAAATCTTCGAAGTCTTGTAGAGATGCATACTGCTGATCACAATTGGGGAGGTAACTCTTTATTTATCTTTTTTTATCTTGAGTAAAAATTGAAATTGTACTTTTATTCCCCAAATATAACCATCCATGTAGTTGTTAACTTTTTTTCACATTTAGTTAAAAATAGGTATGGGACCCTCAAATTCTTAAGGCCCTTGGCTCTGTTTAATGCAAGTCTAAAATCTATTTTGTGGAATAATGGGTGGGAGGATGAAAGGCGGCGTAGCTTCACAACCGACCAAAGTATCCTTCCGCGCCAACAAGAACAGATGGATCATGGAAACTTAGATGGGGCTTAGCTACCGGACAGGTCTTACAGAAAAATCATACATTTAGAAATGTCAGTTTTCTTGAGAACAAATAAAAATTTTATAGCAATATTTTCAACGCCTCTTCTAAGATAATGTATCAATGATTATTAGGTGTAACCTTTTGTTATTTTTTGCTACGCAGCCGGCAGTTTTATATTGAAAAATGTCAATTTTATCGATACTTGATCAATGTTAAAATTATAGAGGAGGTGTGTATATAAAAAGTATAACTTAATCAACATGCTTTTATTCTTTAACAAATTGTTTTCGAAAAGAAAATTGCAAAACAATACAAATTCTTGAAGATAACTGTTTGTTCCTATGATTCTACATTTCCACGCCAAATGAAAAGGGCCAATTGGCTAAAGGATATTCGAAGATTCATTACTCAAATCCTTAAAAAAAAAAATTCAATTTGGTGCTTCAGAACCATTTGTAATAAATAGGATGAATGCAACGACCAGGCCCCAGACCAGTAATTTAACACTTATTTGAATGTGTAAATGTTATAATGAATGGACTATAAGAAAGAATGTTAACATTTAGTTACTATCTGTATTTTCTATGTTTCTATTATATTTTTCTACCATATTTATATTTCCTTAAATGTTCATAATTTTTTCCAAGATTCATATTTGTAAAATAGTGGATTCGACCCAACTCTAGTTACAAATTTGTATATTTTTTCTACCAAATCTGATGTATTAGCTCATAGTCTTTCTACTTATAACTTGGTCTAAACTCTAGTCCATTCATGGTAGCTTTTACATTTGTTGGCGGTTTAAAAGTTTCTTAAACCCAAACACTGCCTATGCATCTGCTTTCACAAATATATTAATGTCAAATATTTAAAATTGGTTCCATTCCTTAAAAGAATAAAATATTTTTATGATCGGATCTGTTTATATAATCTTTTCATTTGTCTGAAAATGTCACAGATACCGTGACACAGCTATACTAATTTTCTGCCTTACTATGACTGCTGTTAGTGCTATTGTGTAAAAGCTAGTGGTGTGTGAAGCTTCAAAACTTCAACTTCGCTTAAAATATTTGTTCACTTTGACTTGGATTCGAAAGTAAAATCCCAGATTCGACAATTATGAAGCTTTGCAAAATTATGAAGCTTTGCAAAAAAAATAAAAATTTAAATAAAATAAATTTTCTAGTGTTATTTCTATCATAAATTAGTGTTTGCATAAAATAATCTAAAATAATTAAATGACATTTGGTCATAATAGCTTAATTTATCATTTTAAGATTATAATATTTTCATTCAACACTAAAGAATTTTTTAAATATTCAAACATTGATTAAACTTCAGGAATATCTCATATTATTCAATTCGACTTCACTTTAAATTGAAAAAAGTGGACTTTGCACACTCCTAGTAAAAGGAATATTGTATGTATTCCTATTCTTCTTTCTGGTATCTTTACTCAACCATTAAATAAAGCTTTTGAAATTTCAATTTCAAAATATCTTAGAAGGATATTATTTCTCTCATTCACGGCAGTTCCTACGAGCTCTAAAAGTTTCATTAACACTTCTTGTGACCACAATTTTCTAACAGTAGTAATTTCTCATCTTTATTCGTTTTTTGTTCAGAATTTGCGAATCGAGTGCTAGAATCTGGCCCGAATCCCCGAGTGGGCAAGAAATCTGACCAAGCTCATCCACCGATTCATCCTACCAAATACACCTGCAATTTGGAAGGTAAGTTGCCAATAAACTTGTGTGAAACTTTGAAATTTAGAATCCAAATTCAAATCCTACTAATACCTATTCATATTCCATTCATAATTCTAAATCTCAATATTTAAAAGATTTGAATTGGATTCAAAATTTTAAATCTAAATAGATCCCAGATTCAATTCCTTTGGGTGTCCCTATCTATTGTTGCAGTTGTTTATGACAGTGAAATCTTGAAGTATAATATGTGTTAGTCTAAATGCTAGTCATTTATCAGCTGCTAAAGCGGCTTGATGTGTTGTGTGTCAGTAATTAGTATGTCATTTTCTTAATTTACAAATGAATACAAATTTTTATGTGTGATTAAATATTGAAAGTATTTTGTTAAATTCTGGTTAAATTGTGGTTCTGGAGCTACATCTGGGGGAGGAGGGGGAGTTTCAAAGGGGCTCATGGGTACCCCCCGCCCAAAGGGTAACTCCCTTGCCTCAGCGGTTCAAGAGATACGTCTGGAGGCGAAAGGGAGAGGGGTGGGGGATATTGAGGGTTGGTGTCTTTGGTTAAGCTGTATAAGTAATTTTAATTAGCCCATATGCAAACCAAACATTTGAATTATGCCCATGCACAATTTCAGTTCAATCGGTTTAGTTGTTTTCGAGCGAAAGGGTAAAGTAGATTTGTAGAACATGACACACAGACATAGTGATTACTTCATAGTAAAGTAGTAGATAATGTGTTCTGATAGATTGCTGCCCTGTCCTCTAAAGGCGCTTACTTTTTAGGATGGGCTATGGAAGGATATGGGGTACGGCAGGGCAAATTAATTGTATTTAAGTTATTTTTAATGGTTTTTTACTAGAAAAATTGTACTAGTTAGAATGGTTAACATTTAAGCATAATAATTTGATGGAAAATGTCTTAATTTATAAAAAAGTAAAAGATAAAATTATTAAAATATCTTTAAGTGAAACCATCTTGTCGGTAAGCCGCCTATTCACCAAACTTTGTTCGTTTCCCAGTTATAGTCTCCTTGTACTTGCCTTTCACTCTTGTCCACCTCTTCGCATGGTGAGCCCCAACACTCGATTAATTACAAGTTTTGTTTGCACATGATATGATGATTATAGTCGTCGAGTCACCCTTTACGGCCTCCTCCACAGCACACAATAAAGACTTAATAGCTTGAAAAATACAATCAACACCTTGAGACCATCGAGCTGGTCTATTTAAACCCCTAAATGCTAAAGATCCTACCGATAAGAGATGGCTACGCATGAGACTTCGCCTCTTCTCTGCACATGCGGCAAAACACACTGAGTGGACATTACGTCATACACCTGATTTAAAGAACATTGTTGTTGTTTGTTGTTTGTTGCTATGCTACTGACATGACATTGCTTCATATTTCATAAGAGTACAAGAGGTGGCTTTCAGTGAACCTTCCAAAACACATACAGTTATATTCTTTCCATTTCACAATCATCTCTAATAAATGTCTGTCACTTTAGCTCAGTCGATATTGGTGTCTGCCTGCTGCGCAAAGGGGGCTCGGATTCGATTCCTGGCATGAGTGAAAAATTTATCAGTGGGGGAATGTGGTTTTACCCCTTAAACAATGATGAATTAGCTGCCGGGGGCTGGATGTTGTGTCTGTTCTAGATTTAAGTTAGTTATAAGTCGTGTGCTGGTATAATCAGTCAATTCAGAAAGTGCACTTTAAATACCTCAAATAAATAAATTTTAACTACACACTGGTAGTATTTTATTTTAATTTCTACCTCCTTCAACTTGTGCCCTTTCTCCAGGTGACGAGTGGCGAGTGTATGAGTTTGTTGTGCGACATTTCCTAGCATGCTGCTCCAAGGATGCAGAGGGCTTGGAGACTGTCGTGGATATTGACATTAACGAGGAGAAGGTAATATACACTTTTGTAGATGACAAATATATATTACAGGTCTATGAGCTCAAGTTTTCCTTCATTCGGTTGAGTGAGCTCCTTATTAAGTGCCTGAATATTGAGTTAATTTTGATCTCAATTAAAATATAATTTTAAAACTTAATCCATTCCCTTGCGCGTGTGTAGCACAGCTATCTGTGTAGGCCAGCAACCATTTTTCTACTCTTAGACTCTTACTTGACAACTATTTTTGTTACTCATTTATTTTCTCACTTATTGTCTTATTAATAGTCATAGTATATAGCATTGAACTGGTAGCTACATCTATTAGCTTCAAACCCATCTCAGTGGCATAGTTGGCTAACGCGCTAGTCGTGTTGAGCTAAACTGCTGGGGACGGGGAGATTGAGGTTCGAATCTCAGTCAGGTGCTCTAGGGTGGTTTTTCTTAAATGGTTTTCTGCTCTCCCTCCACGCAAATGCGGGTTCACTTCCTATCAATTCAACCTGCCCAATTCCTAATAAATTAGCGTGATTATTACTTAAGTGTATAACCCGAATGGGTAGTAAGACGCGGTGCTAAATAAATAAATATTAGCTTCAATACACAGTGTTTAGACTGGCTTAAAGTACAGTGGTTCATTGATAGATGGCATTATAAAAGAGTTTGTTTTTCTGTGTGTCATGAGCATTGCGCAATATCTACTGCACAAACTTGTTCACCTCAAAGCTGGGATTTTAAACTGTTGATTAGTTTATTAAAATTTGGGTCAGAAGAAATAAAATGAAGAGTTTTGTCTTTGTCTTTTTGAAACAAAGAAAAGGTTGCAATGCCAGGTACTTGGGCTAGTTTAAAATAAACAAAAAAAAGCTTCAAGGCTCCCTTCAACAAATCTAAACAGAGGCTGGCCTTGATCACATTCACACAACCCCCTTTGCTAGGTTCTCCTTCCCCTGTCCCCTCTCATCCCCCCTCCCCCGCCCCCAATTGCATATTTTATAAACAACATCCACACAAGTGGAGAGAGGAGTAATTAAACAAGCATTAAATGGTCAAGTATATAAATCTCTTGAGTTTGAACTATAGCATTTCTACTAAAGGCTCTATTTCGAGCTCAAAATTTTAAGGCGAGTATTTTTACACCCTCTAGAAGCTGTGGTTTTTGCCTTGTTCCCAATCTTTTCAATTTTTTAAACTGAGGATTCCTTTTAACTGTGTAATTTTGCTTAATTTAACTTATTAATAGAGACATTCAAAAGGTGAGGTTATTTTTAGGGGAAAAGTGGTGCTATTTTTCTCAAAAAGCGATGATATTAAAAGCTGAAAGCAATGTTATTATTTACTTAAATACGAGTTGAATTAGTATTCGTTAAAAAAAACTAAGATAAAATTGTCTAAAACATTTTGTACATATTGTGTATTTCATTATTTATTAACATATTCGGAGAAAAATCAAATATAAATATGCACAAAACATATCACGTTTAGTAATATCAAACTCGATATATCAATATTATTACCTTCGAGTCTTACAAATAGCAATATTGAAATAATTGATTATCAACTTAGGCTTAGACCAAATAATAACAACACCGAAACATGTCGTCATGGAAGACTAAACTACTATCAAATAAGGAGAACAGAATAAAAATTAAGAAGATATAATTTTGCCAAACATGACAGCCTGTAGCAAGGTCCATATATATTAATGTCCTTGCTTTGACATAGCGTTAAATCTTTTAAAGGCTGTAAACAAAGAAGTGATCCATTGAAATTTAGATATCGTAATATGTAAAAGTAGAAATTGTGATTTTTAATGCTAGCCTCAGATAAAAAAAAGCTTGAATATCCTGAAAACACTCATTTTTCTTATGATCCATTTTAAACCTATAAAATAAGTAAAAACGGATACTACTTGTATAAACAGCAGCCCCGGTAAAGTGCTATCACCATTGTTACCGCGTTGAAAATTATATTGCATGATGTGGTATTTGCCACATTACAAAGAAATTGTGTTTATTTAGAAAAAAAAAGCTTAAATTTGTGTTATTCGTGTGAAAACAGCAGAATTCGTGTAAAAATTTGTTTGATCGCAAATGCGAATTTTACATGTCCCTACTTATTAATTATTTTAAGGAATATTGTGGTAAGAAAAGGCCAGTTATACATTTTAGTATTGATTTAAGGCATAATTTAAATTTCCTACTTCCTTCCATATCACTTAAATTACATTATTTTACAATGTCTTAACACTATTTTCATTTATTTCTTCATATTGATTTGTAAAAACTAATAATTGCTTAGTGATACGGAGATAAATGAAAACGGTGTGGTAGCACCTCTCTCTTAATTTCTTCATACTTTCTTCACACTTTTTTCTTGATTTTTTCATACTCTTTTCACATTTATTTCTTTATTTCTTCAAGTTAATAGAACTACTTGTATGTATCATAAGCCAGGTGGTGCTTTTTTTGACATTATGGTAGCTGCAATGGTTTTTTAAAAACTTTATTATAGTTACTAGCCTGTTCTTTCGAGTCAACAAACGATTAAAATAACCAGTGAAAACAAGGAAAAGTGGACTGTATTCGATATAAAATTGTGGTAGGAATTGCTTACCTCGTCCAAATGAGGTTCGCCGACAATGGAGGCCTACCTTGTGGGTTGCTGGGTTCAGAGTAGGAAGGAATGGGGAACAAGGGGGCTAACTCAGCGGTGTCTCTCAAACTCTTGTTGTTTCTTGATAAAGAAGGCCACTTTAGGGCCTGTAACACCCGACTCGCACTCGGACACCGATTTGTGCATAAATTAGTGCACCCATTCTGGCAAACACCCTTCGTGTCCTGACTACCGGGCTCAACTGAACTGCTCTCCCACAAAACAAACAACCTTTCTTCCCCCCACCCCTTCAACATTCTCAAAAACTATGTTAAACAAATTACTACACAAAAGCTATTTTACAATATTAAATATATACAGTTCAGAGACTGAACATAGCCTATGGATGTATTGAACTGTATTCACTGAAAGGGGAGGAGGCAAGCAGAAGCTTTTTTAAGAGTGCGAGAAGTATTATTTGGAGCAGAGATGTGCCGAGGAAGTGTAAAGGAGTGATCTAAAGGATGTACTATGTACTAATATTGACATACGCAGTGGAAACGTGGGTAATGAAGGAGCAGAGTAAGAGCAGATTTTAAGACAGTGAAATGACATTTCTGAGAAGTACTATAGGAGTGAAAAGAATGGATAAAATGAGAGGAATAGAAAAATACTATCATTCTCTCTCTTTTCAAATTGAATTTAATTTGTAAATGTTAACACCATTAATATTTATTTTATTTTTAGAGTAAAACCTTAAATCCTATTTATCTTTCAAGTAATTTGTCTACAGTTTGTTGCGAGTGGTTTGATGATCATTGCGCGTAACTACCTGGATGTTTATCCGTATGACAAGTGGTCAGGCAAGGAGATCCACGTGTACCAACAAGGTCAAACCTTCGAGCCAACAAACATTGAGATGACTGAAGGAACGACCAGTGCGCCGAACCTGCTCACAGAGGCTGATCTCATCGCACTTATGGAGAAACACGGCATTGGTAATTAATAAGAACAGCGTTGTGTTTAGGTTGATTCAATTATTTTATTTGTTTGGGTATCTAAAGATAACCCAGGTCCACACCAAAACACGAATTAAAAACTAACTTTTAGGACTTTGCGAACAATTTGAATTCAGTAAATGTCATCATCATAATCTGTTTTCGACCAGAGGCCAGGTTAGTTTAGTAAAATATCTTCCTTTTTCCTACCACCTCCTTTATTTGCTCGATCCTTTATTTACGCCATACTTTATTTTTTAAAAATTAGACCTGTTTCAGTAGTTAAAAGGTCCAAGGAGCAACTCTCGCAAAAAACTTGACAGCCAATGACAGGCAAATTGAGGTTTGAATTTTAGGGTTGGGTGGTTTTTCCTAAATGGTTTTCCACTCTCCATGCAAATGTGGGTACACTTCTTCTAAAATTTAGTCTTTCTCATTCTTAACACATTAGTGCAATAAGTACATATGCTTGTAACCCAAACAGATAGATGTAGTCTAAACAACATTTTAAAAATAGTAGCATAGATAGTTTTAAAATCTTTCTAAAAAAAATTTCAAGAATCGACATTTATAAAGTCCAAATTCGATATTTCACCTCTTTGGGGTGATCAGGCACAAGCCTAACTTTAATACATCAGACCTTACACTAACAATGTGACTCAGTTTCCACCAACAATGTTTGATCCTCATCAGGAACCGACGCAACCCACGCCGACCACATCGAGAAGATCAAGTCTCGCCTGTACGTGGGTCTGGAGAACGATAACTACTTTGTTCCTGGCCAGTTGGGCATGGGCCTTGTGGAGGGCTATGACAGCATGGGGTTCCCCATGTCTAAACCTAATCTGCGAGCGGAACTGGAGGCAGACCTCAAGAGGGTCTGCGAAGGGACGAGGAACCCCGCAGAGGTTCTCAGGGAGCAGCTGGCCAAGTACAAGGACGTTTTCAGGATAGCAATAGAGCAGGTAAACAAAGCGGAGATTGGTCTTGAAACAAAAAAAGGAAGGTGAGTTTACTAAGACTAAATTCATTTTTTTGTTTTTTTTTTGTTAATTTTTTATGTTAATTTAATTGGAAAAATTGTTTGCAAAAATAGTAATAGGCTCCGGCCCAGAAGGCTGGTATTCATTTCAAGATGTCCCTTTTTTGATAAATTTAAATTTATAAATTTATTTTCTGGGGTGTACAAAGTAGGTATTTAAGATTCATATTTTAATGCAAGGCAAAAGGGGGCAGCATATAATATATAGTGAGATGAGAGCAGCAAGGCGAGATTTTCTACATGTGTGTAAGAGACCTGCTATGGAGAAGAGAAGTGCTGTATAGAACATACTTCATATCCATAGTAAAATATGCAGCAGAAACTTGGATTTTGGAAAAGAAACAAGGAAAGTGGAGGCCATGAGAATGAAGTTTTTGAGAAGCATGTTAGCTGTCACCAGAAGAGATAGGATTAGGAATGAAGTTGTAAGGTCTAGAGTTGGGGTACAGGGGGTACATGAGATAGTAGAGGAAGCAAGATTGAGATGGTATAGTCATACAATGAGGATGTTGGTGTACATGAGATAGTAGAGGAAGCTAAGGCTGAGATGGTATGGGCATGTAATGAGGATGTTGGAGTACATGAGATAGTAGAGGAAGCAAGACTGAGATAGTATGGACACGTAATGAGGATGGAAGAAGAGATAATTCCAAGAAGATTAATGGATATGAAGTATGTAGGGAAGAGACCGCAAGGAAGAGATGGGAGGAACAGATGGCAGCAAGTGTGCAAGTGAGAGGAGGAGAATGGAAGAGAGTGTAGGAAGAAGAAAGGTGGAAAGACAGAGGGAGATAGAGGTATTTTACTAAACAGACCCGGCCAGAGTCTGGAAACAGTTCATGATGATGATGATTTAAATGCAAGTTTTGTCATTTTATGTTATGTATGTCATAAATTAATGTTTACATGATCTAATTATAATTAAATTATAGGATCTTATAGTAACTTAATTTATCATCTTTACTAATCATGTTTGCAATATTGCAATGGTTTGTAAATTATATTTAATATTTAAAGTTATATAGCTATGCAACATTAAATATTTCTTTCCAACACTAAACATTAAATTAATTTAAACATTATTTTGATTTGGCTTCAGGAATATTTCATATTATACGACTTAACTTTGTTTCAAATTTAAAAAGAAGACTTTGCACTCCCTTATTGATTTAGCATTCTTTCTTCAAGGAAATGCTTGTGCATTTCCTGACAAGTTTTTCATTGGCTATTTTCTTGAGTTTGATGATTTAAGTCAATAAGTCAGTAGTGGCACTAGAGCAAACTTCATAAAAAATATTTTTTTAAAGGCAAGCTGGACATGACACTAGTATGACTTGTGGTTATGTTTGAAGGCAGCCAAGCTGGACATGACACTAGTATGACTGTGGTTGTGTTTGAAGGCAGCCAAGCTGGACACAGCACTGGGTCAGTACCTCGAGGAGCAGGCTCAACCTCCGGGTGACAGCCTAGTGACCCTAGAAGAGACACCTGAGCCTGCAATGAAGTGCCCCTCCTGCGGTTTGGACATGGTGCTCAAGACTAAGAGAGATGGAACCAGCAAGTACCTCAGCTGCATGGCCTATCCGCAGTGCCGTAGTGCTCTTTGGTTCCCGAGAAACGTTGAGGGACTCACTGTCAGTGAACAATCTTGTCCGCAGGTAATATAGCATCCTGTGTGTGTACACTGAACATGTATTTTAATACACAATAGACAATAACCTTGTGATCTTCACACTTGGAATTATCACACCTTGGATTATATATAACACCTGGAATCCTCACATTTGGAATTCTCACGCTTGGGATCCTCAAGTTTGATATTCTTATGCTTGGGATCCGCAAGTTTGAGATCCTTATGCTTGGGATCCTAATCCTAGTTTCTTAGGGGATTGCATTACATATTTCACTTTTTTTTGTGCTGAATTTCCAATCCTGCTTTTCCCCATTTCGTCTCATTTTATTATTCATTCATTAACTTTTTTCACAGCTTTGATTGAATTCTTATGTTTTAATTATTTGTTTGGCAGTTTAATCTAATCGTTATAACTATACATGGCTACAAATAAGTAGTTAGTAATTTTTATTCATAGGGGTGTGTGAAGTCTACTTTTTAAATTCAAAGTGTATTAAAACATTTTAAAAATTTTAATAAATACATTTATGTATAAATAACCACAATATAATATCATTTCAAGCATAAAACAACTTACATAATATATCCAAACTTTGATTGTGCTTCAAGAATATTTCATACATTCGATACAAGTTTGCTTCAAATTGAAAAGGGGGGTTTACTTTGCACACCCCTATATTTAATATTTGAAACTTCTCATTTGAGACTCGTTCATTGTTCTTTAATTAAAACAAATACTTGTATTTCAGTGCGGTCCAGATGTAAAGAAATTAAACTTTAAATTCCGCCGTGGTTCTATGATCCCGTACTGTGAAGACAATTACACAGGATGTGTAGGAGGCTGCGACCTCCAGTTTCTTGAGATGCTCGACATGAGACCTCTGATGGGCAGGCCAAGTGAGTCCTCACTTGTTGCCACCGTAGCAAGCAACCAGATATGGGTTGAATTCACCAATCTTCACTTTACCTACAAATCTAGAATTTGAATATGAATTTTGTAAAAAATCATCATCATCAACTGACTCCAGCCTGTGGCCGGGTCAGGTTAGAAAAATGCCTCCATCTTCCTCTATCATTTCATCATTCTTCAAAAATGATGAACATAAAAGAAAATAACTTGCTTAGGGGGCCGCGTGGTCTAACACATTACTTTCGTATTGGACTGGACTGCCGATGGCAGGGAAATTGTTGTTTGAATTTAGGTTGGGTCTACTGAGTTTAAAAAAAAAAGGTTTTCTACTCTCCTTCCATGCAAATGGGAGTACACTTCCTATAATTATACTTTTTCTAATCCCTAAAACCACTGGCATAATTAGTACATAAGCGTATAACCAGCACATGTAGTAAGACGCAGTCCTAAAAAATATATATATATATATAATATAATAAATAGAAAATATAAATGTAAAGTAGATGTTAACTTTTTTTTTGTTTTTATGCATTCATTATAACATTCATACATTCAGTGAAGTAGCATATTCTTTAAATTGAAAAATGTCTCCTAGATACACTAATTTTTCCCATGTCCGTCACAGACTTTGCTTTAAAATGTAAGGGGAGAATGACACAGGACGACTCCTGAATAGTTCACTGGTTAAGAGCATTGTCATACTGAGTAAAAGGTCCCGGGTTTGATTCCTGTGATCAAGTGTCATTTTTAAATTTGAAGAATATTATATTTAGAAGTGGCTATAACCATAATTAACAAATATAAATAATTGGCTATTTAATCCATCGTGATATATGCAGTTGTACAAATGGTATTGTACTATTCCCAGCGTAAAGCACTACTGGGTCACTGGTGGCTGTGTTATCTGATAGCTTTTGATCTTTATTGATTAATCTTCTATGTAGCTGACAATTTACACACATTCATTACAGACTCGGCCTTAAAATTTCAATGAAGATTGACCTTTGGTATGGCACGACTCCTGCATAGCTCAATGGTTAGAGTATTAGCATAAAATAATACCAATTTGGGAAAATTTCAATGGTTTCTAAAACTCAATTCTTATAAATGTGGGTTCGATTCATCTACATTTATAGTTTTAATTTCAAGTAAAGGCTTTCACAGTTGGATTTAAAGGAAAGATGGCACCAATTGGCTATTTTAAATTAAACATTGAAAGGAGGATAGGAGGGCAAGGCCTACACACTTACCAGACAACTATAGGCCTCAAAGTTTACAACTAAAACACATAATTATAATATTTTCAGGGTACATCAGTCCCCTTCTTCAGCAGAAGAGAGTAAAACAGCAACTGGACTATGGCAGCATGGCTATAGGTTGATCAAGGTCACTTAGATTCTGTTGTTGCCTGTTTCTTGATTAAGAAATGTTTATGTTTGGATACTGAAATTGCTTGTTTAAATTTGTGTCTTGTCTCTTGGTAGATGGATAACATGTTCATCATCATCATCTTCTATCCCTCTACCAAGAGTCAGGTGACAACAGTATCTAAGTGACCATGATCTACTTTTAGCTGAGCTGCCATAGTCCACTCTGTGTTTTACTCTCTTCTGCTGAAAAAGGTAACTGATGTACCTCAAGAATTTCATAATTATGTGTTTTTATTTGTGAACTTTAGGGTTTACAGTTTTATGGAAAGATTTGAATCCAAGAATAATTATTTGAATTTCATGATAGTGTAAGTATTTGAGGGATTTATGGAAATAAGGATCCAAGCATCCCTGTTCTAGTACTAAACCTTACTAGTAACTTTCTGAATAAACTATAGTACATAACATATTTAATATTATTAATATTTTTAAAATATATTAGTATTTTTCACCCATTGGCGAGTTCTAAAGAAAATGTGATTTTTATAAATAATTTGACATAATTGTGAGTAAATATTTTATAATTTGTAGGGTGTGCGAATATTCAAAATTTTGAATAATTTTGAATAATTTAATATTTGATATGAAACTCTGAATAGACCCTTCAAACAGCAAGATCGAATAGCTGTGTCATAAATCTCTTAAAATAAAAATATGTCCTTGTTTATTAATCACCCCATTATTTTACCCTTTCTAATAATAATAATAATAATGTTTTAATTCAAATGAATATAATCTCTATACTGCCCAGTTAAACATTCTCCATGCAATTTTTATATTTAAATTTCTTTCAAAAACTCATAAGATTTTAAAACATTTTATTTAGGTGAAACCTATTGTCTAAAAAACTGGATCAAAAGTTCCTCTCAATTACCTGAAATTTAATTTAAATTCAGTCTTTTTTTATTAATACCAGCTCACATAACAATGTATTGAAGTAATTTTTTTCATTTTGCATACTTAAATATAAAACCACATTTTCAATAGGAATTTATTAATTTAAATTATTTTTATCAAAACTGTAGTTATATTTGGAAGAAGGTACAGGAAAGGTGGATAGAAACACATAAAAGGGATGAACACAATATGACTTTTACAATGACAAAAAGAACACAGTTAACACTTTACATTGCTGCCATTGGACAAAGAAGTAATGGTTGCCTCTTAAAGAAAATCTTCATCCCCACCCAATCCCCCTACCTAGGTATCATCCTATCGGAACTCATCATATCACATAAAATGAAACCTAGGTCGGGGGATTGGGCGGTGACGATCGATTTTCTTTAAGAGGCAACCATTACCTATTTGTCCGATGGCAGTAATGTAAAGTGTGAACTCTGTTCTTCTTTTCATTGTAAAAGCCATATTGTGTTCGTCCATTTTATGTGTTTCTATCCACCTTTCCTGTACCTTCTTCCAAATATAATACAATTACCTCATATAGCGAAAAGAGGTTTTCCTGATAGAAATATTAAAAATGTAAGAAAAATCTACTATTCGATTGGTACTATTTGGTACTTGTTCGGAATTTTGATATTCAATTCGATAAATAATCCTCTTAGCACACTCCTAATAATTTGGCATACTAACCACTCTCTTGTCCATCAGGGCCCCCAGGTTCTCCACCTGTGAACCGTGGTGACGGCGTCACCGCAAGCTTCGCAGACAGTGGCATGGGTAGTAGTCTAGGTGGAGGGCGGTCTTCGTCTAGCAACACATCTCACCGGGGCGCCTCGTACAGTTCGACCAGGGGGAGAGGCTCACAAGCTTCCATCAAGAGAAGCTCCACAGACATGGGGGGCTGGTCGATGACAGACAACAATGTGAGTGGAGCTAGCAGTAGAGTCCCTCGGTTGTTAGGTGGGGGTGATGGGAGCAGTGACCACGAGAACAAGGTTGTCTGCAACTGCAATCTGGACGCTATTCTTCTGACGGTGAGGAAGGATGGCCCCAACCAAGGTATGGCTCTCAATTCTCTTAAGATTACATTTTTACCTAAATAATTATTTTAATTATAATGAACTGACATGCCTATGTAATTATTAGGGGATTGACATCTTAGTCCGGTCAGTAGTGCGACTATATACTCAGTAAAGTGTCCCGGTTCGAATCCCATCATGGTACAAATATTTATCATTGGTGGAATCGTGGCTTCTCCCTTCACAGTGATGGATTAACGGCTGGAGTACTGCATTGTGCCTGTTCCAGAATTAAGATTGTTTGTAAGTTATGTTCTGGTATAATCATTCAGTTCATAAAATGCACTCTAAGTACTATATTCAGAAATATCACATTTCGATAGCTTATTTCCTTTCTCAACATTCATCACATCCATTTGTTCTTGCTCTTCATTCTCATCCTCTTCACTTGCTTCATGTCTCCTCCCCCATATATTTCCTTTGCCTCTTTCAAAGTTTCACCCATGATTATTATAAATAATAGAGGTGACAGAACACTTCCTTGTCTTAGAAGGCGTTCAAGTAAGCACTTTTTTGGACCCCCCCTCACCCCCTTAACAAGCAAAAAAAAAAAAA
>CABFWB010000474.1:78197-96614 GCA_902151455.1 Timema bartmani | reverse complement strand
AAAAAAAAAAAAAACCCGACCTAATTCGGCCTTGTCTTGCTTATGTTATATTTGTCAGGTATTTCTTGTAATTTGTTCACAGGAATAACCATTATTTTTAATTCACTTTATAAATTTCTGGTGATTATTAACGTAAAGGAGTAAATTAATGGTCTGAAATATTCACAATAAACAATGTTGTAAAATGAATTTAAATTTATTGTACTAAACAGGTAAGATTAAAAAAGTTATAATATTACATTAATAAAATAGTATTATTCGTGAATACATGAATAACTATAGTTATAAAAAAACTATAAACTACTTTTACTCTGATGACCAAGGTCCTTGAATTCACATCTTGACACTTTTAATTATTATGTGTCCATTTTGGGTGGCTGGGTCACTGCGACATTCTTGCCCGTCTCTCTCTGTCTCACGTAAGCACTGTTCTGACCCCTCCTCCTCTTTCTCTCTTGTCAGCAAAAATAACCAAAGTTCGAACCCCTTTTCCCCCTTAACCCCATTTCATCTCCAAACCATCCTGTGTTTCCCCACTTACATCTTCACACAACTGGAGCACTTGTCATACATGGATTTCACCAATTCGATTAATGTTTATATATTTCATTTTTTTTTTACCAAAACCATTCATACCTTACCTCTGAGTACACCGTCGTCTTCCTTTCCAAATCTATGAAGGTCATCACCATATCTTTTCCACACTCCCAATGTTTCTCCATTCTTTGTCTTATTACAAAGATGGGGTCCACTGTTGATCTTCCGGTACTAAAATCACATTGTTCTTACAGCAGTTTTTTTTCTACCTTCTTCCTGATTCCCCCCCTTTTCACTCCATTATTCTTTGCATTATCTTTGCTACTTGTGAAATAAGGGTTATCTCCTTATAGTTTCCACACTTGTATCTCCTTTCTTAAAGATTGGTATTATAGCACCTTCCCCTGGGCCAAGGGAACTTCTCTTTTATTCCATATGCAGCTTATCAGCCTGTACAACCACTGAAACCACTCCTGCTGCTTTTGCTGTTTTCATCTTTTTTTAGGGGCTGTTTCCAACTCTGCACTATGCTCCTTACCTTGTCTACTCTCAGCTGGGCCATTTCTCACATTCACCTATTCTTTATCTCTTCTGATTGGGTCAGTACCTCTCCGCTTTCATCTTTTATCGTTCTTGTGCTAACTCTTTCTTTCCTCTTTCTTTTGATAAGTCATCATCATCATCAACTGTTTCCACATATATTCTTTTAGGTCATCTCTCATAATGAGACCTACTACTCGACACAGTAAGCATTGCATGCGGAAAGAATGTCAATGCTGAAGGGGGAGACCAATGATAATGTCATGAGTCATTATCTTGACGGTCTGGCATGTACACTTCGGTCAGCTTATGAGGGGGACGCCTAAGTTCGATAGTTTAGGACTTTCAATAGTTTCATGTAGAATGTTTTTACTTTATTTTTACCATTTTTGACAAACATTACGGATACCTAATCAACTTTAAATACAAGGTACGTAAAGTGTTTTTAAAATGGCTTCAAATAATCATGCTAAACCAACTATCTACAATGAAGGACTTATGTCCCATTTGCCATTTGGTACTGACTGTACTAGAATGCTCCTCTCACCCCTCCACCTTTCAAACTCTATAACGATTGGCCATGAAATACAATGTTTTCTGTGTCGAGTAGTACCCTCCTACCCCCACCAGTGCAGGGTAAAGCTTTCTCTCTGTCTATTTTCACCACTTAGTTTCACTCAGGCCCATCATTGAGATATCTTTCTCTCCCCTGAAATCAATCAATTCCTCAGCCTCCTGTCAGTGACATTATGTTGGCGATTGCTGCTTTCACTGACCTGGTTTTGTCTTAGCCTAATTTGTATTTTTATAGGTCGTAAGTTTTACAAATGTAACAAGAACCAAGGCCAGGGTTGCAACTTCTTTATGTGGGCAGACAGTGTGGAAGAAAACAGGCAAGATGGCGGCCGACCACTGGCGGCTGCCAACAATGTGCCACGTCAACCTCCAGCTCGGCAAGGTTTGTTTCTTCTGAAACGTTACGTTGGCGGTGTGCTTTGAGGAATAAATAGGCTTAGAAAACCTGTGTTTTGAAAAAGTGTGGATTATTACTCATGGCATAAAGTATGCCCATTCTTGTAGTCGGATTGTTAGAGGGATTGATAACGGGATCAGGGTATTTTGGTTTGGTTCCAGGCAGTTGCATCGTCTGCCGACTGGGCATTGTTTTTGTTCTAGAAATAAGTTAGTTTATAATCTGTATTTAGGAAGTGTACTTCAAATACAGACATACCCCACATTTATGACAGGTTAGGTTTTAGACCTATGTTGTAACTTGAAAATTGTCGCAAATTGAAGCAGTGCATTTTTTTTCACTTAATGCATTTACTGCGCTGCGTCATATCAGTCTAGACTGTCGTAAACAACACATTTGTTATAAAATAAACACTGAAGCCATTATATTTAAAAAAAGAGTAAGCATACAAATCACTGCTTACTGATGTGAGCGGTATCGTCATGTAATATCTGTGAAACAAGTGTCTCAAGTTCAGAGCATGATGGTAATTTAAAAGTGTTGTGTGTGTAAAGTTCTGTAAGTCAAACTGTTGTAAGTCTGGTTATGCCTGTACCTCAACTAAATAAATATAATATTCTCCACCTTACCTTCCCCCAGGTGGCAACATTGCCGAAGGTGGTGACGACGTCTTGTGCCGATGTGAAGAGCCAACCAAAAGGTATTTGTTAGTTCAAGATACAGTGGTAGTATTTCATAGCCAAGAGCTTATTTAAAGAAAAGAGTTTGAGTTTTAAATAAAATTCCATGGAATCAACCTGCAAACGAGCTATACAGACCCGAGCGACTGCCATCTGTCGGCGGAGATAGTGCCAGTTTTTGTGAATAAAGGGTGTAATGTGGTCAGCACAAAGGACCCTCTGGGTGTTAACCTAAGTTTTCTAGACCAGAACCGTTACTTTTCATTCATCTAGCTGCTTATTTGCCGAGTTGATCCTATTCTACATCCACTGCTTCACAGAAAATCTGGAATCGCCGGGAGACCACAGAAGCAGTCAAAGAAAAGCGTTTTAGAAACAAAAATGAAAGGGATTTTTAACAAAATTCAACAGAGCTTGCCTTGTGGAAAGCAGAGCATTGGCAGTCTAAGTTCACTAACAAAAGGAATGGACCTGTCATAAGAAAGAACACAAAATAATGATAAAAAATTGTTACATAGTCAAAATTAATCATTTTACTCAGAACAAATCAGGCTCGAAGCTTTGCACACCGATAGTTACTTCATACACTCCATCACTGGCAATATAGTTGGTTTTATAGAAAGATTAGTGCAAGGAAATTTTAAAAGTATTTAAGAAAATTAAATATTTAAAAAATTCAAAACAATATATAAACAAAGTTGTATCAGAGAAGTTGAGCTCATGTTTGTTTGCAGGTTGACAGTGCAGAAAGAGGGCCCCAACAAGGGCAGAACATTTTATGCTTGTGCCAAGGGTCAGAACAATGGATGTAATTTCTTCCAATGGGGAGACGAAGTCCCTCCCAGGGACAGTAACTGGTCCGGAGGAGACAATGGCATGAATGGAGGAAGAGGAGGATGGACTAGAGGAGGTGAGTTTATGTTGAGAACACAACTGTTCAATTTTTCCACTGATTTCTTCCTAATTTTTTTGTTTTACATCCATTACTGTTTCCAGCCTGTGGTCTGAGTCAGTTTTTATTCAAATCATATATTTCTCCACTACCGGCTTGCTAGTCCTGGCATAGCTTCATATGCCTTATAATATAACTTAAGACTAGAACAGGCACAACCTCCAGTTCCTGACCATTAATTGATTAATGTGAAAAGGTAAACCCATTTTCATCAATTATACATTTTTCAGCCATGCCGGGAATAGAACCTGGGACCCTTAGTTCAGTAGGCAGACACGGTGCCGACTGAGCTAAGGTGTTGGATCTGATTTCCTCCTAATGGAAGGTGAAATAAAATACTCTTTGAAAACTGGTTTTTAAATATTGTTATTGGTTTTGATTTGTGGATGTATTTATGCCTTTAACACATCATTTTGTCATGTGACATGTATAACTAGGCGGAGCAGGGAAATCTCGAAGAGGAGCAGGCAGAGCAGGACCGTCCATGGACACAGAGAAGAAGAAGAGAAAATGTGGGGTCTGTGGCATGGAAGGTAAATTCATCATCATCATCATGAACTGTTTCCAGTCTGTGGTCAGGTTTCTTTAAAAAATGTCTCAGTCTCCCTATTTTATTTGCTCTCGTTTTTCTCCTCTTACTCTCACACTTGCTGTGATCAGCTCATCTAATCTCTTTCTTGGTCTCCCTTGCAGTATTTTCCCTCTATAAACTTCAACTCCATCATTTGCTTTGGGATTATTTCCTTTTTCAACCTTATTACTTGAACATACCATCTCACCCTTGCTTCCTTTATTATCTCATGTACTCCATGACCATACCATCTCTTGCTTCCTACTATCTCATATTTTCCCTGCTCTCCGACTCTTCCCTGACAACTTCATTTTTAATCCTATGGTGACAACTAGAACATGGCCTTAAAACTTCAATATACTTTGGCTGTTTAGGGAACAATGGAAACATTTGGAAGTGTTCCCAACATTGTTTGTTTTAGAACCATCCACGTTTTTTTCCAGAGAGCAAGTTAGCTTTCCCACCATAAATATTTGAAATGATTCAAAAGTAGTGGGCATGCATTTAATAATGTTTATTTATCTTTCAGGTCACAATAGGAAAAACTGCCCAAACAACATGATGTGAAGTTCTTCTTTCTTTTGGAGATATTATTGGCCACTGTCCGCCCTATATCCGATTTACATGATGAAAAAAAAAATGGTGGATGAACATTTAAGTGGGAAGTGCCTCAAGACACCCGTCTTCATTAGTGTTTTTAGAATTACTCTGTGGTCATACGATGGAACATATTTTATTCTATCATTTATGTATATTGTAAATAATGTACGCTAGTGCAATTCTCCTGACATTTCTATGTTAAGAAGAAATATCTGATAGTGACAAAATTTACTAAAAATGTTTGTTTTTTCCTATGTTTTATCCAAACAATTTTATTCTAGCATCAGTTAGGTAAGTGTGCTGCTATCCCTCCTAATTTAAACTTAAAGTTACAAAAAAAAAGTTTTTTTGTATTTTATAATTTTAAATTCTTCAAAAATTAAAAATATATAATTATTAAGTGATCTGTCTTTTGACAGGTTTGTTGCCTTATCAAAATTTGAGCCCTCCAGCAGGTCCTATCGGCAGCTTCAGTTTTTATATCCTGAAACTTCATCTTGTTTCCTTGTTTGAGGTGATCAGTTGCATTTGTACTCTTCCTGGTCCTCTTCCACCTCACCTTCCATGACATCGCTCAGTGTGCCATTCCTTCTCATCCATTCCACCTCACCTTCCATGACATCGCTCAGTGTGCCATTCCTTCTCATCCAGTTGGCCTCTCTCTATAGAATCATATTACATTTGATCATATATTTTTGCATCACTTACTACTTATTTCAGAATGTTTTTAAGGTTGTGACAATAATTTTGAATGTTTAAGTCAAAGCTTAATTTTGAGTTTTAAATTTTTGACTTTACATGTTCCTATTAAATTACAGACCATCTTTTAGTTTTGAGGTATGAGATAATTTTTAATTATTATTTGTGTTAAAATATTTTTACGAATATTGTCGACCTCATTGGTTTTGGGGTAAAGTGTTCGCCTCGGGACCCGATGTTTGTGGTTTCAAACCCAGCTGGGGTTAGCAGATTTGTCATAAGTGGTAAAAATCAGTAGCACAACTTCCTTCAGAGGGAAGGTACAGCCATCGATCACTTTTAGATTGTGGCATGTAAAAGAATCCGGGAAGTTATGTGAAAATATATGTCCCTGGCAAAATTGGTAGGCCCTTTCGGTCTCGCTCATAGACATTCTCGTGTGCTGATATAATCAGTCAGTTCAGAAAGTGCATGTTAAATACCTAAAATAAATAAAACTAACTAGTATTAAACTTAAAAATGATAGAATAGTAGGAAAATAGTAGAACACAAATAAAAGTAAAAACTTTAACACATATTTACACACACTTCAATATTTCGATGCTACTATGATACTATGATAGTAGCAATGAAATATTGAAGTGTGTGTAAATATGTGTTAGTGTTTTTACTTTTGTGTTCTACTATTCTATCATTTTATTTACTACAAATGGTTTTTGCTCAATGCACTTTATTTCATTCATAAAACACATTTTTTGTCATAATTTGTATCACTTGCCATATCAATGAGTTACTGTTTGACCTTGGTGTGAAAATTGGGTTTGGCTCTAGTTTTAATATCATCAGTTTGTCCAAAGTGACTTAAATTTTATAAAATAGTGTCAATTTATTCATGTAGTATGATGGCCCACCTAAATATTATAAGCAGTCTACTTTATAAAAGAGGATGAGCATGGTATATTTTTAAAGGAATGGCACTTGAAGAGGAGTCAGGTAAACCATCCATATTGCAGCGGGTCAGAATTAAATTCTAGCTTATTAGTCTCAAGTCAAGCTAGCTAACTTCATATCATTCTTGCAGATAAATATCTTACTATTGAAATCAGGTGAGCTTATTTTATTCTTTAAATTGAAAAATGACACCTTGACATAGGAATCGAACCAAGAACTTTTGGCTTAGTACAACAATGCGCTAACCACTGAGCTATCCAGGAATAGTCCCATGGCCAATGTCATTCTTCATTCATATTTTAAGACAGAGTCTGTGATGGACATGCTGAAATCGACAGCTACATATTAATGATCAATTAAGATCCCGAGCAATCAGATAATGCAGCCACCTTTGATTCAGGTCTTTATGCTGTCAGTATAATAACATTGTAAAAATGCAAATATGACGATTAAATAGCCAAGCTATTATATTTGTTAATTGCTGTTATAGTTGCTATTTAATCCATCATGAGCTTATTTTGATTCAAATTAGTACCTAGTTGAATACTTTTGAATTGAATTTGAATAAAGAGTAAATCCAATTGATTGAGCAAATAAATAGCTCTGTAGATATTAAAACCTATCTCTACATATATATTTGAATTTAAAAATAAAATAGGACATGATTTAATTTTTTTTAGATGCTATGTTGTAAGCCTCTAGCTTAATTTAGTGACTTCGAGAAATTCAGCATTCATGACCACAGAAAAATCAAGCTATGTGCTAACTTAACCTTCTTGACCCTGATCTAAGTCTGAAATTGATCCCTTCCCGAGTGCATTTACGATTATTCTTTTTCACAGTGTTATTTCTCATCACATCACATGTAAATTGCTGATATAGTCATAGTATCGACAATAGAGCACACTAATAAAAACATATGTTCTTAGTCCAAAGGTCGCAAGTTTTAGGAAACACTTGAAAGTTAAAGATGTATAAAAATGATTAAAAAATAGTTTAAACTTAAATCTTGAGTGTTAAAGCAGTTCCTTTAGCATTTTATCACAAGCTTTTGTTTATTGTTAGTATATTTTTATTTGTGTTTAATGCAAGTACGATTATTGCGTACACGTATCCAAATAACTTATGCACCACCTGTTTTTACATTCAAAGAATTCTAAAAGTTGACCTGATCAGTATTAATACCAGTCTGCCACTGATGACAGCTCAGATCAATGGTCAACACTTTTGGCTATGTCTACAGTGATCGCAATGAGTTTGCTACATTTAATAATTTATTAGTCAGCATAGAAAATAAATAAAACATACATAACAACAATACAACCTTACTTTGAAAAAATTAAATATATCAATTACAGCTGTGCGCTGAAATAGCATCTAACCCACTCGCAACCACTGAAACCAAAATGTGTTTTGATAACATTCACTGTCGATAGTTCAAACAAGTAACAAGATGTTGTGACTCAAAATAATATTCATTTTTTCTGTGGTAGCTTCGATACTTCCTTTCTTTGAGATTTAAACTTTTCCAGTTCCTTTTCTTGAAGGTGTGATTCTGCGGTGGTCTGGGTCATCTGAAATGGTAAACAATGATCATGATTGTTTATAAGCTTTCTTTGATCTGAGATTGTTAATAAGTCAGTCCAGAAGGCTCATGTTCAAATCGCTATCTGGAACATGAACCCTTTTGATGCTACAAGCCAATCTGATCGGCTCCACCTTCTTCCTTGCTAGTTCTGGTGTTACCTGATAGAGTAGCGGTGTTTTTTTTCTCACTATAACAAAAACATTACATTGTATTTTAGAACAGTTTGGACAGATAAAATTGATAAACCATCTGAAAAATTGTCTAACACCTTAGTTAAGTTGGTAGTGTGTCTATAAAGGGTCAGAGTTTGATTCCTGGCATGGCCGAAAAATGTATCACCAGTGAAATGCAGTGTCCCCTTCACAGTGAAAAATTAACAGCCACCCGCTTTGGTGGCTGCGTGGTCAAGCGCGCTACTCTCGTGTTAGACTAGACTGCTGAAGACTGAGAGATCGGGGTGCACAGAGGTTTTTTTTTTCCTAAAGCGGTTACCACTCTCCTTCCATGAAAAAATGGGTACACTTCCTCTCAATTAACCCTTCCTAATCTCTAAACCATTAGTGTAATTAGTACATAGGCATATAACCCGAACGGATAGTAAGATGTGCTATTAAAAAAACCAAGACCAAGTATTATGTATGTTCCATATTTAAGTTTGTGTATAAGTCGTGTGCTGATATAATCAGTTGGTTCAGAAAGTGTACGTTAAATAGTTTACCTCAAATTAAAAAAAAAAATTGCTTTATAAATAACAGTTTGATGATTTTTCTTGTACAACCTGACAAGAATGTTGAAATAGTTGTGGCATTCTTAACGCACAAAACATGGAAGGCTTGCCACTATTCACACACAAATCTGGTCTAGGCATGGCACTGAAAGGGTTAAGAAGTTTTGACCGGTTATTTCTAAGTTTATTTTAATCTGCAGAAACAATCTGTGAATATATTTTTTAATGTACGGTATTTTTATAAAGATAATAAATGTGTTCAGGAACAATTTGCAGTTCGGAAACTCATATCTTATAAAAGTCAATAAATTTCAAACCATTATTTTGTTTTATATTCTAGATTTATAGTGGAGTTTTATCATGCTAGGATGTAAATTATGGTAACTCACCCTCAGAGATTCCGGTCTCGTGTTAAACTGGCCTGCTGATGGCGAGGAGATTGGAGTTAGAATCTCGGTCAGGTGGTTTTTTTTAAATTGTTTCCCACCCTTCTTTCTCGCAAATGCAGGTAGATTAACTCTAAAATGCTTTCTTATTTATCCTTGCCCCATTAGATTATGTAAGTATCATATTTGCATACAACCTGAACAGGTAATAAGACGCAGCGATAAAAAAACAGTTTGCTTACCATGTCTAGTAAAAGTTCAAACTTCAACTTTAGAAGATTATTTTCATCCTCCAACTGCTTGACATATTTCCGTAGTTTCATATTTTCTTTATGTGTACCTGTGACAGGTCCAGATTCTGAAATAAATACAATAAATACATTATTACAGTTGTAAAGCCCGATTGTATACCTCACAATGAGTTAGACCTGTCCACGTGCTTGTCATATACACTCAAAAGGCTGTAACATGGAACTGTTAGGTGTGCTGGACACAAACATCAGTAGACGAAACTCATTCCCAGGTCGGGTGCTCTGAAAGGGTGTGGGTGTTACACATAAAACCGCAATGTTTAACCTTTTTCAACTCGCGACACACTGAGTAAGGGTAATAGTCAAGGCATACCATTTAAACACAAATACAAATTGACAGCTCTGTCGAGACCAGCTACTTCTCGAAGTAAATAGCGGTACCGCTAGAGTAGGGATAGAGGGATGGGAATGTTAAAGCAGTGATAACCATTAAAATATATATATTTGCTACAAAGTGAGGAGTCTCAATAGGAGTAAGGAAAGAAACATATTTTCACTGTGTAAGAAGCATTTATGTAGGTTTGATCACTTTGGGAGATGTTTTTAAACTTACAAAAGTAATTTATATAAACCTTTAGTAGGCCTATTTTTTTTTTTTAATCTCATAGTTTAACCTGACGCTATGCCCCTGTATAACACAAAAATAACAACCAAGTTTCAATAGACTACTTTGTTACAGTAGGGGCAGCTATAATTGATTCTAGTTCATAGCCTAGTTTTTTTTCCTGCAATGTTGTCACAGATTAACATTGTAAAGGAAGTAATTATAAACAACTAGCTTTTACCCGTCGCGGCTTTGCCCGCAATAATTGATAAAAAATTTTTTTTTTCAAATATCTATGCGTTTTTCTCAGCTCTAGCTGAAAATAATATTTGTTATTCTAGGACATATTATACCAACATACCAAGTATTGTTCGAATCCGTTCAGCAGTTTTGGCGTGATTGAGTAACAAACATCTAAACACAAACTTTCACATTTATAATATTAGTAGTTGTCATAAACCCTTTATCGAAAAGGTGTGAAGTTAATGTACACTTGCTCTTAAGATTTAATTAACTTTATAATATGTAATTCTTGTTTTATTACGAATTCTAATACTTAATTTATTATTTTTTATTAACTTACCAATATTATTTTTATTTATATTGTCTCTTAGTTATATTTATTGTCCACATGGTTGTAAGAAATACCTTAAACTCAACAAGTTTTACAAAGTCAATCATATCAATTCCATGTCATTACCAAAAAGAACCTAATACACACCCTATCATTAATAAAGTATCACTGTGATTAATGTTTACCTGGAACCCACTGCCCATTTTCAAAGGATGCTTCTTGGTCCCCAAGTCTAATTTTTATTTGTCCTAAGTCTAAACCAAACTCTTGAACAATTTTATCAGGATCTCTTTCTTTATTCAAAATGGAAAGATCTGATTTTCTTGGATTCGTTTTCTTTGGTGAAAACTTATTTGAAAAAAATTGCATTGTTAACTTTATTTACTTACAAATAAGTAAAAAAAAACTCCATCATAATCTAAAGAAACTAGAAGGATGTGTCTCTTTACAGTACCAAGTACTAATAAAATAGTTGCACAAACACTCATATTAGCGTACGTGTGGTTGCTTAGCAAGGTTCATTTAGTAAAAAAGCAAAAGCTTCTCAATTATATTAGTTTTAAAAATAGTGATTCTTAAACCTTTATGTGAAAAGGCTACTTCAACACGATTTGCCTGTCACTTAGCTACAAGCCATCTGGTGTTGTAATTTACTGTAGTAACCCTTTTTGGTATCGCTATTCTTACACTAATCTTTATTTCCTTGACAACATTGTTAGTGAGTTCACTTTACCATTATGCATTTTAATCATAATCATTTTCTGCCTTAAGGTTTTGATGAATTTAGCTGAGAGAAAAATAAGCAATTTTAAAAATAGAGAAAAACCAAGTAAGGTACTTCAGTAAATGAACCCTTTTTAATTTGATATTGATATTGATTAAATTATTATTTACGATGCACTTTCTGAAAATTTGGATTCCATGACCAACTAACTCAAAAACTAGCTTTTTATACATTATCATCAGCATTAGTCTATAAATTTCACTACAGTTACAGTGAAAACCCAATTTTATCAAATGCAAATTTTTTTGCCATGTCACGTAGATATTTTTCAAACATTTGTAACATTATAATTATATTTTAATTTAGCGTTGGATACTAAGTACCATGAGAAAAATTTAAATTAATTACATGATCCGTAAGAGAGAAAGGTAGTAAGACATAAAAAAAGAATAAGAGTGTGGAGGCTAAAAAATAAAGTCAAGAAACTTAATACCCAAGAATGAGTTACAAAGTATAGAGGTGGAATGGGAAAGATTTAAGAAAAGTTTGGTGGGAGTCATCACCGTTTCTTCTGAACCCTTTAACCTGTAGCTTTGAAATTTGGCAGGAATGTTCCTTTCAGGTCTTAGGTATCCGTTAAGAAGGGGTTTGGCTAAATTCAATTCCTAAGGGGATGAAATTGGGGTTGAAACATTTTAAAGGGTATAACCTTACCTTCCAAACTACTTGAGCTGGAAAAATGAAACTTTGCAGGAAGGTTATTTTTTATGTACCGGGCCAGAGTGATTTTTATTTCTTAAAATTCAACTATGAGGAGAATTAAGCGAGACAAGGTGGTTTTTGCGTATCTTCTAAACCACTTGTGTTGGAAAAATTATACTTGATATAAAAAGTATTTTTAAGTAGTGGGCCAAAGGTTTTTTTGAATTTTTAAAAATTCAACCCCTAAGGAGTGAAGTGGAAAGGGGGTGGTTTTTCCGTATCTTCCAAACAGCTTGAGCTGGAAAGATTAAATTTGGCAGGGAGGTTCTTTTTAGGTAATGCACCAGGGGATTTTTGGAATTTTTCAGAATTCAACCCCTAAGCGAGGGAAGCGTGAAGGGGGTGGGTTTTTTTCGTAGCTTACAAACCACTTGAGATGGAAAGATGAAACCTAGCAGATTAAAAAAAAAAAGTATATCTAGTAATTCACTCGTAAGTTTGTGAATAAATATTTGGGTGTTTGGGATCTTCCAAACCAATTGAACTGAAAAGGTATTTTTATGCTCTGCTCAAGGAGATCAGATATTTTGAATGGTAGCTTATGAATAGTTACTTTGTAACATTGATATCAAAATTGTAAATTGTAAAATATTGTGTTGTAAACTTAAACTGTACTAAAAATTCAAACCCCTAATGGAGTGAAGTGAGGTGGGTGTCGTTTTTTCATATCTTTCAAACCACATGAACGGGAAAGATGAATCTTGTCTGGAATATTCTTTTTAGTAAACGGTCCAGATTAATTTTTTACATTTTTTGAAACTCAACCATTAATTCACATAATTGAGCAGTTCATTCATTTTGTTCAATAGTTCACGAACTACATCTTGCATTAAATTGAAACTAGTTCTTAACTCATGAAGGAACTGAAACAGTTTGACTTTTTCAGGTGGTAGAATCAGTTATCTCTATATTATACTGGATGGACATAAACATAAGCTTTGCAAGGTCCAAAGCGTGACACTCAAGTTTATCGTCTGCTACATTGTGGGGGGAAAGATTTAACGGTTTCTTTCCATGTTCTTTCTTATGCAAAAACATATCTCTGATGAATAAAAGTGTTATTATTTGAAAATAGTGAAATATTATACTACACTTGCCTGAAGAATAATTTACATTAAAGGATATACAATTCAGCTTTACAGATAATACTGTACAAATACGATTAAAATCTTTAATATATTTAGATATGTTGTTTACAGTCTGCCAAGACTACAATTATATTCAAAGTTGGCTATTAGCTTGTATATTGGTTTCAGAACCATATTGTATTGAAAGTTCTATAAATAAAATGGATAAGGTATCTTAAAACTTGATTACATTTGTTTGAATGACAAACTTTGTGTGGTTGACATTCAAACTATCACTTAGGCTTGAAGAAAGTATTAAATTACCATGAAAAAAAAAGTTGGTTTTAATCTTGTATATTGCTTTCATATAATGTTGAAAGTTCGATAGCTATAATGAGACAAGTTAGCTAAGAACTATATTACATTTGTTTGAATGACGTACTTTGTGTAGAAGTCTTACGTTCAAAAGATGATTTAGATTATAAGCTTGTAGGAAGTACGGTATCTACTAAACCCTGATTTTAGTAAGAATCCCAGTTTGTAAAGCGGCCCCTACACGGTTAATATTATTGCACAATATTTGATATTGCACTATATTATTTATCGTCTGGAGGATATATTGAACGATTGTACAATATATTGCGTCGATCTACAACTGTTTGAAATATATTGTGCAATGTGAGGAATATTGGTCTGTCTGTAGGTACTATTGCACAATATCACTTCAGTTAAATACAAGACTTCAAAGTGTAAGCACGCCAACCTCATCTAGTATGTTCATGTTTAAAAAAAATGAGTGCCAGATCTAGTAGAACTGAGGAGAGGGCATTTATAGTTCAATATATTGAAGTGTACAAATCACTACCAGCCTTAAGGAATTTGAAATCAAAAGAGTACAGCAACTTACAAAAAAATAGAATAATGCTTATGAAATGTTAATTAACAAATATAGAGATAAATACCCAGAAGCAAGCAGAGAGGATATCACAAAGAAATTCAATTCGCTCAGGACGAATTACCGAAAAGAACTAAAACGAATAAATTATTCGAAACGAAGCGGCATTGGTACTGACGATGTGGAACAACCACTTTTATGGTATTTTGAAGAAATGGGTTTCCTGGACGACCAAGATGTGATTCCATTCAATTATCACGATTGATCAAATGGAGGAGATGGGAGAGCAAAATGATTCTCTAAAATATAATGTAAGTAATTTTTTCAACAAATTTATTATGTACACATTACACAAACTAAACTGTTGTTACTCTTTACATTAACAAATTTTATCTTTTTATTTTTTCCTTCGTTGTTAAAATAGTCACAAAAGGTATCTCTGATCAATTTACTTCGTTCAATTGGATTTCTTGAGTGCCAACTTGTAGGCTTGTTAATTCTCCTCCAGGTTTTCGCTATCAGTTTGCCCAGTATGGCAATATGTTGTTTATTTTCTGTTCCTTAAGCAATTGTGTAAGTAGCAACAAGCTAATACTACTGTGCTTGCTTTATCAGGTGATAAAATGAATACTTCTTTGAAATATTCCAAATTTTGAATTTAAAATCCCAAAATCCTTTTCCATTATGCGGCGTGTGTGACTTAGACGACAATTAAACATTCTTTGTTTTAATGTTAGACCTATTTGGCTGAAAGGCTTTGACAAATTATGGGACATTGCAAAGGCATCGTCACCTATAAAAACAAGGGTGCAGTTTTATTACTGTTTGGTAGGACTTCTTCAGATGGGATATCAAGCAAATGACAAAATTTCGAGTTCAAGATTCCTCCATCAGATATACGACCATTCATTCCGACATCTACCATTTTGAATTCGTAGTTTGAATTCACTACAGCCAACATTACAACACTGAAAAAGTTCTTATAGTTATAGAACAGTGATCCAGAGTCAGGTAGTTTCTTGATTGCTACATCTTTTCCATCTATGGCTCCGAGACAGTGTGGGAAATTTCAATGTTGTTTAAATTCTTTAGCAAATTTCTTTCCACTTTTCTCATGTACGAATAATCTAAAACATAGAATATTATTAAAATAAAATATATATAAACATTAAACTTTAAATAATTTATTATTAATATAGACACTGATTTTTGTTACAGATCACACAGATAGACAACGGAAATTCAAACCCGATAGAGGAAGAAATGGTGGAGCCAATGAAGACGACAGCCAAAACGAAAAAGAGAAATGTACAGGAAAAGCTAATAGTTTGAGGGTATGACCGTCTTAAATCAAGTGAAAGTGAATACGACCAAATTGCTAAGACTTGGGCTGTGGAACTCCAGAAATTGTCCCCAGAGCAACAAATTCATGCCAAAAAAGGCCAATAACGACGTATTGTTTGAGGGTCAACTGAGAAATTTGTACCGAGATTGTGTGCACATCAATCTCCCACCCACAATTCGCACCTCTACACTGATGTGCAGTTCAAAATCTGCAATAAGTTCATTGGAAGCCTACCAAGAATATTCTCAGCATTCTCAGTATTTAGAGCAACGACCATATTCTCAAGCAACATCTGCGACGGTTTCAGAATTATTTTCTGGTTTTCAATAACTATTTTCAAGTGTTAAAGATTGTTTAAATTGGGTTTTTCATTGAATGTAGCAACATAATAAACAAGAATTTAATTTTTAACAAACGAAAAATTCATTTGACACTGAATGTAGCAACATGATAAACAAGAATACAATTTTTAACAAACTAAAAATTCATTTGACACTGACTGTAGCAACATGATAAACAAGAATTTAATTTTTGACAAACTAAAAATTCATTTTATGTTTCAAAGCAAATATAATTAAGCTTTAAATAAAAACAAATTCTTACCCGTATAAAATCCTTCAGTGCATGTATTATTGCATGGCAAGTTTCCATTATAATGATTCCAGTACTTTGCGATTTATATATTACTTATGAACTTGAGATCTTCAAAATAATTCCCAGTAGAAAGGTTCCGCAGTGTAATAAATAGCCACTGAATTATTGGAATGGCGTCTCGCGTGCAAGTATCCTTTTTTATAATTTTAGGTTCAATCAAAGTCAGCAATGTATCAAACGTTTCATTGTCTAGACTTAGGACAATTTAATAATCATTAGGTTCGCTAACTCTTAATTCCTTTCGTAAATTCTCATGAGTATATTTTTGTCTTTCAATGTACCATTTTTTCAATCCCAAAAGTTTGATTAAAGTAAGACATTTCAAGAGGTATTATTTTTTATTCAAGGGCATCAAAATGTTGCAGATATTAGCTAGATTTATTTATATATAAAAAGAAACACGATGCAAATGTTTTTCATTAGAACATGGACATTCTGATTATGTGTTATTGATTTTAATTTGATTGATTGAGAGAAAGAGAATTATTTATTTTAATGTGTGCGTAAGTAGACGTATTTGATCCTACCTTATGCTGGAGATCCGATGACAGTGACTCAAGTAGGCCTGCCTACCTGGGGTTGTGATGATGAACTTGAAGAACCACACGTCTTTATTTGGTGTTCACTTTACACACACATAACTATGTCAGAGAAAGATGGGTTATTATTATTAATATAAGTTATACTGAATGGTAGACAAGAGTTGCGAGCCGCGGGGTGACGAACGTCTTACCTTTGAGAAACACACTTTGCGGACTAAAGAAAAGCCGCGTAAAAACACAAGAGAGCAAAATGTACCACCCTTACAAAAATAAATTTAATTAAAAAAGGGCGGTAGACAGAAAAATGTGATAGTTATATAAAATAATAATGAATTAATATAAGAACTATTTAATTAAGTAAACAATAATGAAATTTATAATAAAATATAAAGAAATAAATACTAAACAGTTATTACATCTTCTCATAATCTATCCGTGCTAACGGTGGTGGCCACCTGGTTGGTATACACTTTATATCATTGTTTAGGGAACTGCATGGTTACAATTGGGAAACAGCCTTGTCATTCTCTCGTTTTAGTGTCAATCTCCCCTCACATTTAAAACCAGTTTTGCAACGCTGGTTAGTCGAAGCTGCTAATAGCTCCTTCTTACCTCTGCACACCACCTTCAGATATAACTGAAAGCGAAAAGATTTGGCAACAGTTAACTGAGAGCGAGAGCAAAGTTAAATCTTTTCTCCATAAAACGGGAAGAGCTGTAGTTCCCTCAGGCCTTAGTCATCAGCAACGGTATTGAGTGTAGCTCGCTTCATGGCCCACACCATCGAGTTTTACATCATGTTCACTCCATTTGGAGCCTTCCTTGCACGTTTCTCTTATGGCGTAGTCCACAAGTTAGGTCCATAGTGTAATTTGCCAAGGTAGGACTAAAAGCCCCCGACACAGACTCCATATCCGTAGGTCCGTAGTCCGTATTCTTGGTTCATAAGAAATTCTACTAGTGATTAGTGTGTCAATATCCGTAATCACGTGACCGTTTAAACCAATGAGATAGTAAGAGACTTCGTCCAATCAAAAAATTCGAAAGAAAATCGTTTACAGCAAAAGGAGCTAGCGTCAGCAGTCAGCTGATCATAATATAAGAATTAAAGAAACCAAAAACAACTTTGTCAAGAAAACTTCCAGTATTTACTAAAATGTTGGTTAAGTACAATCACAAGAAACATATTTATAACTCGATTTTAACTATCAAACTTAAAATAAATAAGTGTTTGCAATATCCTGAAAATGCAAAACGGATGTACTAGTATTTTGGATGAAAACAAAATGAGCGCTTTTAATTTTTGATAATAGGGGTGTTAAACCTACAAAAGCAAAGCCAATATTTCTGAGAACTTGGTATTTCTCAGAAAACATTTTCCTAGAAACCGCTCTTACCGGAGTGTTTAGATTTTTTCAAAAATGTTTCTGATATAGCTCTACTTGAAGCCATTTTTTAATTTTGTATATTATGTTTCCATAGCGACGAATCCTCTCACTGCCATTCGTTCTTTTTATTTCAATGCGCATGCACATATTCATTCGACTGTAATTGGTATTCCGTAGAAAGTTAAAGTTAGGGCTAGGGATGTTCGATTCATGGGCTTTGAATCGATTCTCCGGATCGATCTAGATCAAGAGGCATAGTATCGATTCAGACAAAAGATCGAGTGCTTTGAATCGATCTTCCAAAGATCGATTTAACGATCCATGTAAATAAAGTTTTCTTTATCTGGCTACACTAACCAAAAATGACGCACCTAGAAATTTACAACAATGGGCGGAGTGGGGGGGGG
>CABFWB010000474.1:5182-77599 GCA_902151455.1 Timema bartmani | reverse complement strand
CAGTCACAGCGAATTAATCTTTCAGAAACTGTGAAATCAGTACACCTTATTTGTTTGAATTAATTGATCGAGAACTAGTGATTGTACTAAAACTAAACACACTTGTTGGCATCCGTCTTGAGGAAACCTTACAACTTTTTGTGGGAGGGTGTGTCTTAAAACTTTGGAATCACTAGCTTGGTGGAAGTGTAGATTGTAGGTGTAAGCATTCTATAACAACTAAAACTACATGGGGCAAATGAGGTTTTTACGAAATACTTTCAAACTATTGACTTTTTGGCCAACACGTCACTATAAATATATTACAGAATAAAAACGTGATGTGATCTTTACAGAACCTATACGTAAAAAGAGCAGATCAGTGAATTATTCTCTTCACTTTACTAACTAAAGACAAATAACTAATTAGGAGCCCAAGATCGCAAGACTTTGTTTCGAAATTTTCCTAGTACAAATAGTCAACAAAAACATTTCCTAAGGCCAGCAAAATTAAATTTCCCTGAATCGATTCGAATTTTTGATTTCTTTCGATCTTTTGAAACCGCTAGAAAAAGAATCAATACGTGAATCAGATCGAGGCCTTTGAATCGATCAAAAAATCGATTAGTCGAGAGATAAGAATCGATTTTAGAAAAGATCGATCCTAGATCTAACATCTCCAAGTTAGGCAACTTCTACTGAGTAAGGAAGTAAGGACTTATGGATAACGACTCTGTGGCCAGAGCAATCGATATTGTGGCATCGATTTCTTACGGACTACGGACCTACGAATACGGAGTCTGTGTCGGGGCCTTAAGGCTAAACTAAATGTATAAATCATCAGTATATTTGAATAGTTTAGCACCATAGAAAAGACAGTTTAGCACCTTTTATCGCAATGTTGATTTTCGAATAACATACATTCTCAATGTATTGTATTTATAGTGGGAATGGACAGCATAGTTGAATGTTGAGTACAGTTTGTGATTCAGTTTACTGAAATGAGTAGTTAATTTATCTAGTTCAATTTCTCGCGAACTACACCTTTAGTTCGATTTTAACTAGTTCGTATCAAGGAGGCAACGTCGTTCTACTTGTTTTCTTGGGATAACAAGACCACTTCATTTGTGTTTAAAACCAATCTAAATTTCCTAAATGTTTGTCTAAGAGATTGGCGGATTATTTTATATTTAATAATTGTATACAAAAAGCTACCATTTCACTTGAAACTGAAGCCAAAATGTTAAAGCCTAAAGCTTTAACACAAGTTCTAAGCCAAGCAAACACCGGAGGCGTGGAAAATACCTTGTAAGTCTTTCACAGTGATACAAGGAGAATAAAAACTCCTACACCCAAGGTGCATTTTTAATTTATCATCTTCAGCTCTATCCATTAAAAACGGTGTAGTCGTAAATTTAGCAGTCTCGGAACGCAAGGCCTCAGCCACCCCAGAGAAGCTATTTGGAGCATTTTTTAATGGTTACTTAAGCAGCGTTTACATTGGTATAGTAAATGGGTTAGTTATTTGTACCACTAACTTGCAAGGTAGCTACTAACCAGGTGTAAACAGCATAAGAAAGTACTAGTACAAGTACTTGTACCAGCAATGAGGACAATAAAGTGAATAGCTTCCCAAACTATATACTTACCACTGTTCTTTCCACAGCAACAGCATTTATCACTGTTCCCTAAACTACCCTCTGAACTAGCCCAATGTAAACCCTTAGTTACTAGTCGAGCAGTGCACGTGTCATTTTGTACAAATATATTTTTAGCTAGAGATGTCTGTTTATCCTGCATATTTTTTTACTATCCTTGTATAAAGCTCTGAAGTAGTTGCTAGGAAGCTAAGCGTGAATTCTAGCTTAATTCAAACTGGTGTTGTATCTCTAAAAGTTATATCAAACCATTGGATTACAGATGAAATCAAGTTAAGCAAGGTTTCAAATCTTTCAGGTGTCAAACAAAGAGACAACCATTTAGGACGAAATTGTTCTTCCTCAATCATAATATTTATTGATTTCTTCAATCAAACATTCCGAAAGTTGTAAAAAAAACAACCCCTTTTAGACGATTTCTATAGTAAACGCCTTTTAAATTACAGGAACACGATGACACAACTGCTACTAGCAAGGTAAAAACCACTTTTGTGTGTAGATACCTACTTGCCCTTATGACATGTTTACATTGGTATAGTAAACGGGTTAGTTACTTGTACCACTAACTTGCAAGACAGCTATTAACCCAGTGTAAACCGCATAGGAAAGTACTTGTTACAGCAGTGAGGACAGGCAAGTGTATAGCTTGCCAGGCTATTTACTTACCACTAGCCTTCCCCCACCACCCGCATTCCTCACCGTCGCCTGAACTGCCCTTTCAACGAGCCCAATGTAAACACTTACTTGTCAGTATAGTCTAGTTAGTTGGACAGTGAACATGCCATTTTGTAAGTATATTTTTTATTTAGATTTTTGTTAAGCCTGTGTTTTTTCCTTTCCTTTTTTTGGTTTAAGTTGTGAAGCTGAAATTTACGATCAAAAGGTGGTCCGAAGGTGACACTGTTAGGTTTGTGAAACTTTATCGCGACCATGTGTGCTTGTGGGACACTACAAAGCCTAGTTATAAGAACAATCAAATGTTACAGGCTGCTCTTGAAAATAATGTCAATGAAATGAATTTTGAAGGTTTCACTCATGCCGATGCAAGGCAGAAAGTAAAGAACTTGCGTAATACACACAGCTAAGAACTTAATAAAATTGAGAAGTCCCTAAAATCAGGAATCAGTTCTGACGATGTTTACCCTGTCCATGAAGTGGTTCAAAATCATGGAGAACAAGGTTGAGGAAGGTGAAGGGAAAAAGAGCCACAGAAAGTAACCTGGTAAGTTGTTTTCTTTATTAGTGTTATACATTCCAGCTTATTTATCACAAAACACATTTTATATAACAATTATTAACATAACTTGATTTTTAGATATTTGGTCTAGGATGAAAAATTTAAGAAAACCCACATGAAACTATGCTTAATTTCTGAAAGTCATTATTGACATATCGTTCGATCTAGTCCCTAAACTCTCTACTAAGTCTAGATGATTTGTAGCCAGATACCGGTGGCTGCACTGCTCGCATCTCAGTCACTTCAGACCTCCATTTCCCTGGTCACCGGTGTCATTGTTTTCCTCATCAATAGATCCTGGCGTGAAGTAAGTCCTAGCTGCAGTTTTATGGAGCCAATTATGAACTGCACAGCAAGCCTTGATGATTTTGTCAACAGTTGACAATTTACAAACTATTTTCTTCTCAAAAATATGAAATCTGCTAACCATAATGCCAAATGCATTCTCCACAATATGTATTGCTCTGCTAAGACGATAGTTGAATATTTTTTGTTCCTTTGATAAAGGAACGCTGTTGTATGGCTTGGTTAAGTATATTTTGAGAGGAAATGCATCATCAGCAACGACACAGCACCCTTCTGGAAGCAAACCACCTTCTAAAGTTGGATACGAAGAACAGTTTTCAAACACACCACCATCAGACACAATGCCATTACAACCAACATTGTAATGATACTGTTTTGGACCCCCCTCATATATTTAAAAGTCATGGATGAAGTGTGAATTTTTTCTTAAAAGTAATGTGTGTAAAATTTACTTTTAAGCTGGCCCCTCTACCCAATAGGAACTCAGCCTTCACAAAATGAGATTGCCAGGAGTCTTTCTCTTAAGTTAGTTTTGACACTATTGACAAGGAGGTCCAAGAGGCAAGGGATAGGTCATATATAAGCAGTTGTGCGTATGAATACACACAGTGCCAGCGCATTAAAAAAATAAATAATTATATATATAGAGAGAGAGCAGTAATTCAATATATCAATAGAACAGTGCCGGTAGCATAAATCTAGAGAACGAGTAATTTAACATGACAGTGCCACTAACTTAAATCCATATAATACACAGAAAATGTTAGCGAGTAAAATCACAGAGAGATAATCTGTAGTTCAACTAAAACTGTATCATCTAATATTATATCTTTAGTGCCGAAGATTAATTCATTTTAATAAATCGTGTGTAACATTGAAAGTCTTATTTATTTAATTAAAATAAAAATCACAAGTGATCAGATCGCATAACCGCATCGTCATTATTCTAAAACCCCACATCATCCTAATTGGCACTCAATCACGGGGCTATAAATACCAATATTAAACCGTAGCGTGATAATTGGCTCCCAATCGCGGGGCAATTAATCTTCAATATAAACCGACATCACTATAACATCACTGTATGTAAAGCAGTAGTTGTTGTCTGGAAGAACTATGAGAACAATGCTGTGGTGGCCTTTGTAGTTAAAAAACTGGGTTCCGCAATGTGGAGGAGTTTGAATCAAAATGTGCTTCCCGTCGATGGCACCACAGCGCCTAGGAAAGTTCCATCTTTCTTGGAAACCTCTACCAATTTCCTCCCATTCCTCTGAAGTGGCTGGGACCTAAAAAAAAAATGTATTAAAAAAAATTCTCAGTACTTTATTTATGTTTATTTTTTCAGGAAACCCACTCTACTGGGTATGATCCAGAGGGAAACATACAGGATACATATGTAGATAATGGTAAAGAATCTGTTGAAGATAATGGCACCATTGAAGAAAATTCTCCTAACAAGACTACTACTGAGGTTCCTGATGCTCGAACTACGACGACTCTGAATACTGCTCAAACCTCTGCTTCTCGGTCGCCTAAACCACAAACTTTTTTTTATCGAGAAACAAAAAGCGCTATCAGGATTTATCTACAGCCGACTCTGAGCTCGGCCAGGTGAACCAAGTCCTTCACCAACATCTCTTGGAAGAAGATGAATATGATACCTTTGGTCGTTACTTGGCCCTTGGATTGAAAACGTTACCTCTACAACTGGCCATACAATGTAAGAATGAATTACAGTCAGCGCTGACCTGATATCGTTTGATGGCTGTTGCCCCACCAGAGCAATTTTCTGAGTACACCTTCGTCTACTGGAACACAATCAGGATCATCTATGTCACCAGCAAGCAACAGTGGATATCCATACAGTAGCAAAGAGGCATCGTCAAGCCCTCATGCTTACATCCCAGAAGAACCATCTCTTTCTCCTGCAGTCATCCCTCCTTAGGCTCGTGATCAAAACTTTGGAGCTCAACATAACATTTTCTGTTCATTTATTTCTGAGGTCTTGAAGTAAAACTAAAATATTCATTTGTTCTTGTGAAAATACTATTTAACATTCAACCAGAATTGTTTAGAATACAAAAGTAGGAACCTCTTCCATTTCCTAGATGTTATATACACATTCTTTTCCATTCAAGTATTATGATACTAATCTTTTATAAAAGTAGATGTCAATCAAAAATGTATCAATAAGACGTTATTTTTATATTACTCCTACATACCTTGATAAATTCCCTCAGTTGGTCAAAGATGGCTTCACAAACTTCTGGCAGGAACTTGGACACTGATGGTTTTGGAACACGAAACAGATGCTGGAGAGTTCTGAAACTGTTCCCTGTTGCTAGGAAGTTAAGCGTGACTTCTAGATTAATCTGAGCTGGTATTGCATCTCTCAAAGTTGTGTCAGACCGCTGAATTACAGATGAAATCAAGTTGAGCAGAATTTAAAATCTTTCAGGTGTCAAATCAAGAGACAACTTATTTTCTTGAGGATCCTCTGTAGAGAGTTCCTTCACAAGAAGGGCTGATGTTCCTCTTGTGTCCCTTCTAACAATCCACTTCCTGAACCACAATCTCTTATGAAGAAATTGGTCTTCCTCAATCACATTATTAATTTTTCGATCAAACATAGCGAAAGTCGCAAAAGAACGTTTTTAAGACAATTTTTAAGCCAAATGCTTTTTGAATAACGTAAAACATAGCCACAAAAAGTATTCATCCTGTTTCCACGATGGCACAACTGCTAATAGCAAGGGAAAAAACACTTTTGTGTGTAGACACCTATTTGCACTGTGGCTGTGAAAGGAGCTAGCCCAATTACTATACCAATGTAAACACAGCTTGATTCTGGGAAAGTAGACTAGTCAGGCCACCTACTTGTACAAGTAACTAACCCATTTACTATACCAATGTAAACACGGCTTAAGGCATAAACTTACTTAACGCACTTCCCCTAAGATTCAAAAAACCCACATAGAGCACAGCAAATTTCAACAGAATTGATTAATTCATAGTATTAAAAAAGGTTTTAATATAATATTGATATAAAATCAATTAATTAACTTAGAATTGTTTAGTATAAATCTTTACAAATTAAAAAAAAAAATATATTTTCCCATAAAAAGCAGTGCCGGAATGGCGGCGTTCCTGCTCCACTACACCCCTGATTAAAAACTAAACAAGGCGGATCTTTAATATATCATATTTGCCTTTATACGTAGAGTTTAATCTATTTATTAAATTTTAAACACTTGAAATTGTAAAGTTAAATATCATTAGTTTCAAGTCACATTTTAAAACTAAACTTGTTCTCACCTATACATAGGCTACACCTTTTATACTCTCAGAAGTGCAACCTTTTCTTAAAGTATCCTATTTATTTAGGTTACTAAACCATGAAGGAGCCTTGCTGGCCTATAGTGGATATGGCGATCGAGACGCCCGAGTGACCGCAGCTATTGCTAGCAATATTTGGTCTGCGTACGAGAAAAACGGCCGAAGTGCATTCAAGGAGGACCGCCTGCAACTCGTTCTGATGGAATGTATGGTATGTTTGTCTTTGAATTCTTATGTTTAGTAAAACATCAGCCACATAAATTCATATGTGAGAAAGGTGGTTCGAGGATGGTACACCAAGAGGGCAAAATTATTTACATTTTTTCTATATAATAGCATAGTTTATAATAATAAATATGCAGGCTAAACTAAGTTATTGAGTATCAAAATACTTTTGGAGCCATTTTGTGGCAGTTACATTCTCTTGAATATTAATGTTAATTCCATTCATTTAAATGTTTTGTTTTAATTTTTAATGCATATATATAATTTTTTACAATATTAACTTTATTACCTATAGATTTGGTATTGATGTGTATATGTATAACCGATTTATGACCTTTGTCAACTCACGGCACACTGAACAAGGTGCTAACATTCTCAAGTCAACCTTAAGCTTTTCAAGGAGGTTATCTTAAAAAAAAAAACTAGTAAGCATTTAGATTGTATCTGAAAGTTCAGTAGCTAAGATTTTTGATCTTCTCATAAACTCTCACGGCACGCTTGCTGACTCTTCCTGCCACACCGGTTGTAAACCGCTGGTATAGATTATAATAAATATTTAATTGACTTCAATGACACAGGAAAAGTGTAAGGAATTCTCTTTTCCCTCTACTAATCCTGGTTGTTCAGATAATAAAAAATGTGGATCTTTAGAGTAGAGAAAAACTCATTCATGAAAAATTTACTTTTATATTAAACTATAATGATAATAAAGACTTAATTTAAAACAGGTGCCACATAAAAAAAATAAACACAATAAAAATTGGTTAGGAATGATCGTGTTATGTATTTTTTTAAATAAAACCTTTTTCGTCTAATGATATCTATCGTCTATAAAATTAATATGCACAATATATACATACACAATTTTTTTTAAAAATATGACATAAGTATTTGACCTTCCATCCAGCTTAGTTAATATTTCAAAAAGTTAACTTCACACATACCCTTTAGCGTAATATTGATGAGTACCTAACTTTTATTGTTTTACTTTTATTTCTATTGCTATTTACAGGAAGGTAAAGTGGCTATCACGCAAGTAGCCAGCAACTTGCTGCTCTGTCTGTACGCCAAAGAGACCGTTGGATTTGGGTTGTTGAAGGAGAAGGCTCAGGCATTGGCGCAATATCTTGATTCACCTTTGAAACAAATCGCAACATCTTAGAAGTTAATGTACAGTCTTTCAAACTTTTGCTAACGTTATTTGACTTTTATATAGTTATATTCTGTTTATGTGCATTAAAAAGTCTAATATATAATATTTTACAGTAAAATAAAAAACAACTAAATCTATGTGGTTAAGTTTAAAAATAATGTTGTAGGTAGTTTTTTTTTTTTTTAATCTTCAGTGCATAGGTTAATTTTTACACCCACACACAATGCCTACTGTTTGGTACCAAAAGAAACAAATTGTTAAATTTCACTTGACCTTTAGACAGAATTACTTGTTTGAAGGTTTCCACTTTGATGTGCCGATGGAGATACTTGAGAATGCATCAAATTACGCGATAAGACCGATGGGGTGCCCCTGGTTATTATTTCTTGAGCCAACTATTGTGGAGTTTTATAGGTTTACAACAAGAGTATGACCTGCTTCGGTGGCTGCATTGTCTAAGGTGTCACACTAGCAATATACTAGACTGCCAATGACAGGGAGATTGAGGTTCGAATCCCAGTTGGGTGTACTGAGGATGGTTTTCTATTATCCCTCAAAACAAAAGAGGGTGCACTTCTTATAAAAATAACCTCACTCGCGTGTAACCCAAGCGAGTAGTAAGACGTGGTGCTAAAAAAAAAGTTCACTGATAAAGATACTCTCTTCGGTGTTCGCATGGTCTAATGCGTTATTCTCACAGTACACTGGGAGATCAAGGTTCGAATCTTCGTCAGGTGTACTGAGGGTGGTTTTTCAAAATTAGTTTTCACGCAAATGCAGGTACACTTCCTAATCCCTAAAACCATTAGTGTAATTAGTACATAAGCGTATAACCTGAACGGGTAGTAAGACACAGTGCTATTTTTAACAATATAAATATGAATGCGTTGCACTATCCAATATCACACACATGACAGAAATATTGATGTGTGATGACCGAGTCAAATTTCTAAGTCTTCTTTGTGACACAGTGATTATATCAAAGTGCCTGATATGGATTGTACATGTTAACCGCTCTGAAATGTACCTAGCAGAAGATAATCCATTACTCAAAAAAGTGCAAGCACATTTGAAACTGCACCCTTCTTTGTCCTTTTCCTTGTTTGCTTCCTAAGAAGACTCCAACCTGTCTGGGCAAGAGAAGGACGGAAGAAGAGTGTTGTAATACCTTACAAACCTGTACCCAAAAACAAGCTTAACATATATCATTTTGAATATTGAACTTCTAATCTTAAATTTACGTAACAGGTGGATAAAATAATACATTAAACAGAGGATATACCGTAAATATATTTTAATAATTATTATATACATTTCATTATAAGAAATCCTTAACATATTATCGCACAAACATAAGCAATCTTAGGAAGACCAAATGGGGGCGAGTGTAGCCATAGGTGACTAAGCCACAGGTGTCTCTGGAATTTTGGGGTAGAGCCTTCTTTTGACAACAAAGATCTTCTTATTGGATAGGCATATGACATAACTGTGGCTCTCATAAGTCACTGCAACATTACAAGATATCATTTCTATTATAAGATTTACTAACACACCAAGCTAGTGGAAAGTAATATTGAAATATGAATGCCATTTATTTAGAAATGAGTTAAAACCAACAAGATTAAAGCGTCAATAAGTTTAAAATTTATTTTCTATCGAAATGATGTGTGTTAAATCAGGGTGTTATTTATATTTCTTTTGTCTTATATTCCTTAATGTCTAGAAATTTAATAAAATCATTACAAGGTTTTTCACTGCCATCATATTGGGCATTTGGTTCGCCACAACTTACCTGCCCCCTTTTCTTACACAGCAACTACATGTTCCATCAAGTTAATGAACAGGGCCCCTAATGTTTGTTCATGAACACCGATTGAGTGCTATCTATACCTTGATTTTCTTACGAATGGAGATTGGGAGAACCTTTTAGGAAACAGACATATTTGTTGCTATCAACATTGATAACAATTTATATCAAAAGTGATGACTGAAGATAATACAACTGGATGTATGAGTACATGAAAATATATCTAATAACTTTTTCTAGTTGTCAAATATGTCCATTAGTTCAAAAAAATTGGGGTATAGTGTCACAAGTGTGACTAGTAAAGTTGGCCGCACAAAAAATAAACAGCTTCGGTGTATAGTCAATTTCCCTTGACAGTACCTGATATACGCTTGAAGCCTTCGTCCACTGAGAAAGCAGTGAGGTCGGTCTTGTCCGCCAAAGTGACGAGCCCTGTAATGACGTTGGCCACTCGCTCATCATTCTCCAGTTCGCCACCAGACTGAGACAAAAGAAGAGCGAGATCTAGTAAATAGTGTATACCAGTAATTGCCAAGAGTCAAACTAGCAGAGTAGGCCTACTCTAAATCGAATTAAAATGTTGCTGGATGTGAAAGTATATTCTTTAAATACTCCATTTAATAATATTTTTCATTTTTGGAAAGGAATGATCCTACTTTTCATGTGCTTGAAAATTATCTGTAGACATGATGTCCATAGAATACCTAAATTGCAGTTAGTCTTAGTATAATTCTACTAAAAAGTATTTATTATTTAAAATATTTAACATGCACTTTGTGAATCGACTGATTATACTTAGATCTCGAACAGACACAACATCCAGCTCCCACTTATACATTTTTCGGCCATGCTGGGAATCGAACCCAGGATCCTTAACTCAGTAAACAAACTAGCCGTTGATTGAGCTAAGGTGACAGACCAAAAAGCAATTAATCTAAGACCCGCCTCGGTGGCCGTATAGTCTAAGGCATCACTCTCGCAATAGACTGACCCTGCCAATGACGGGAAGACTGGGATTTGAATCTTGGTCGGGTATACTTAGGGTGGTCTTTCATAAATGGTTTTCCACTCTCCGTACTTAATGACTCCTCCTAAGCATACATAAGACTTCAGACATATTTGTCATGAAATTTTAACCGTGTTGCAAAATTCAAGACCTATTTGATGAAATTCCTGGAGGCATCGGATTGGAAGTAATTGTGAGAAAGAACGGACTTACTGATATGACAGCTCCATCCTCTGTCAACACAAGGTACCCCACTTGGTCTGGGATCCTCTCCAAGTTGAGCATCGCAGGTCACTTTGTGGTCTGGCATGGAAACCAACAGTTTTTAATGTCAAGAAATATGTTCCACTAAACCAAAATATTGGAGACTGCCTTTAACTTTTATGGAAGAAATATTTTACTAGTTGGCTTTTCTTCTTTTTAAGGCTTCATTACACGTAACGATCTCCCCGTGGGCTTCCTTGAGGGAAGTTGGTGCGTGTAATGCAACAAAACCATGTGGGAAAGAATATGTGTCTTATGCTATAACAACCAGAGACATAGCAGTGTCTTAGGCTATAACTACCAGATACATAGCAGTGTCTTAGGCTATAACCACCAGAGACATAGCAGTGTCTTAGGCTATAACCACCAGAGACATAGCAGTGTCTTAGGCTATAACAACCAGAGACATAGCAGTGTCTTAGGCTATAACAACCAGAGACATAGCAGTGTCTTAGGCTATAACCACCAGAGACATAGCAGTGTCTTAGGCTATAACCACCAGAGACTGGTTGGATATTTTCAAGAAGCCCATGGAGAGGTTGATGCGTCTAATAACAGCTTGGGCTTCTCCACGTCGACTTATTCTATTGCACATGCATCAGTCTCCAGTCCCAGGTGTTTTCTCGCAGGCTCTTTTCAGTATCTGTTATGGCAGCCATTGTGTTCTTGTTGATAAGGGCCAACATGTAAGTTTGTGATTGTTCATTTTTCTTAAACATGATTGATTTGCGTTGTTACACTAAGGAGTTTTTAAGTAATTGACCTTTATAAAACTTTTCCATGTTTTCTTACTTACTATCAGACATTTTGTCGTTATCTAGACAGGCAGTAAGATTCCACCCACCAATAGATCTACTCTGGGAGAAAATGATGGGAAAGTTGCTATGTGTAATAGGTACAGACATCCAGCAACTTACCCGCGAGGAAGCCCATCTCAGGAAGCTAATGGAGAAGTTGTTAAGTGTAATGCGGCCTTTATATTAATTTATAATATTTTGAACATTTGAAAGAGGCTGTTTTTGAGTGCTTGACAGGTGATGGAAAGGTCAGGGTTCAAATACCAGAAGGGGGTTTTAAGGGGGGTTTTCTTGAAAGAAAAAAAACCATGCCCCCTTCATAAAAATATGGATACATACTCTTATTTTAATTTTTTATCTTTCTCATCTCTACCATATTGTATTAATTAATTTGTGTATAAACCAAATGGATAGTTAAAGAAACTTATTAAATATGTATGCTATTGTGGTAATAGACTTAAAATAGAATCCAGCCAAACTACAATGTCCTATAATGTTTGCCGTATATTAATTTTGTTCTCAGATATGACACAGTACTTACTAGGTACTTGAAATAGTTAAGGTCAGACTAAACTTGGTTTATTTATTTATTTAGCACCATGTCTTACTACCCATCCGGGCTATATGCGTAAGTACTAATTAAGCTAATAATTTAGGAATTAGGAAGGTTGAATTTAGAGGAAGTGAACCTCCATTTGTGTGGAGGTAGAGTGGAAAACAATTTAGGAAAAACTGCCCCTAATTCACCCAAACAATATTCGAACCTCGGATCTCCCTGTCCTCGGCAGCCTAGCTAAAACAAAACTTAGCGCAATTGCCAATTATGCCACCGAGACGGGTTAGCTTTGTTTAGGTATACATCTTACTATAGGATCCAAGTAATAAGTTTCTAGTTCAATCAGAGTTATGATACTAAAAAGTATTTAAATAACTTGGCACCAGCTAAGTGTGTTTGGACTAAGCTTTTATTATCTTCAGAGTTTAAAAAATATTAGTATATTAACCACACAAACTCTAAACTGCTTAATATAAGGGACAGGGATGGGGCTAGTTTAGAGGGAGGATTGTGCCTGCATTAGCGTGCATATAGAACTGGGAGTCTAGTACACTTACTCGGAAACATGTTTAACTTAATTTCTAATCTACATACAGTAATGTTACTAAAATGTATTAATATTCACAATCCAAAAAAATTAACTAAATATATTTCAATACTAAGGTTATTTTTCCCTTTTCTTATGTTATTACTTATTAATCATATATATAGCTTCTATATATATACCTTCTAACACTTTATCAGCTTTTTTAGTGTTTAGCAAAGAACAAACACAAAATATGTATTACTTTAAATAGCCTATTTTAACAATGTGACCCATCCTAACTTAATCTAACCTTCGTGGAAGGTAGGGTTTTGTTAGGTTGTAATAGTTTTTAATTAGTTATTATAATATTAACGGTTTTTAAATTATTATCAAAGCATGTCTCTTAATGTATTTTCAATATTAAGTTGAGCTTATTTTCTATCATTCCTTTCAATTTATTAGTTATTATTTTACAGGTTTATCAATATGTGAAATAAATTTTGGCCCATATGAAAAGTTTTGTGTAGATGGTTTGGGATTAAAGAATTCAATTTTTTTTATGAACATAGTGATATACAAGCCTACTTTAAATTGAAAAATGGCCCCTTGACACAGGACTTGAACCTTGGACCTTTGGCTTAGTAAGTCAATGCTCTTACTACCGAGATATCCAGGAATCGTCCCGTTCCTGGGGTCATCCTTCATTCATATTTTAGGCCCTCTCGAGTATAAGGTGGCAGCGTTATTCGATAGCTCACAATCTTAATTGATGTAGCTGACGATTTCTGCATGTCCATCACAAACTTTGCCCTAAATACAAGTGAAGAATGACCCTGGGGACAGGAAGACTCCTGGATAGCTCAGTGGTTAGAGCATTGGTGTACTAAGCTAAATGTCCTGGTTTCGATTCAGGTGTCATTTTTAAATTTAATAAATATGATATTTAGATGTGGCTATACCCACACTTAACTATAATAGCTTGGCTATTTAATGAATCAAAATATTGATAGGTTTTGAGATTACTGTGAACAACATGTATTTTGATAAGGTTGAGTTCAAATATTTATGAATAATTATTTTCCCTACCAATAATAATAAAAGTAGAAATTAGGAAAGGAATACAGTCAAGAAATGAATGCTACTATCTGGTACATATGTTAACATCTTATCTGCTGTCAAGAAATGTTAAACTCAGAATATACAAAACAATAGTTTTATTGATTGTGAAACATGCTCTTTTACCTTACATGACGAGAGGAAACTTATTAAATTTGAACTGAAGTAGATACTTAGGAAAATATTTGGTCTAAAAAGAGATGAAGATAAAAGTGGAAGAGGTTACATAATGATGAGTTACATACCATGTACTCATTAGCCGACATTGTTAGGACAGTCAAATCTCACAGATTACAGTGTACAGAACATGCAGTGCAAACAGGAGGATCTAGAACCATGATCAAGTTATTGACTGGTAAACCTAATGTGAAGACCTAGACAAAGATGGGAGGATAACATTACAGTAAACCTGAAAAATATGGGGTGTAACGAGGTGGACTGGATAACTAGCTCAAGATAGGGATAGGGTGTAATGAGGTGGACTGGATAGATCTAGCTCAAGATAGGGATAGGGTGTAATGAGGTGGACTGGATAGAACTAGCTCAAGATAGGGATAGGGTGTAATGAGGTGGACTGGATAGAACTAGCTCAAGATGATAGGGTATAATGAGGTGGACTGGATAGAACTAGCTCAAGATAGGGATAGGGTGTAATGAGGTGGACTGGATAGTTACAAAAAAAGCTAAAGATAGGGATAAGTGGTGAACTTTTGAGTTCCTAATGCCATCGAGTAAATAAGTTTTGAGGTTTAAGTGGTTATACCTTGTCTTGAGGTCAAGTCATTCCAAACAATGTTAAATAATTGCAACATTATACTTTCCTTTAGATGAATAAATTATTAACTGTAAAATACCTAGTAAAAACCAACAAATATTCTTAATAATGACATTACCTGCTTCGGTGGCCAATTGGTCAAAGACGTCATACTCGCTACAGACTGGACTGCCGATGACGGGGAGATTGAGGATCGAATCCAGGTCAGGTGTACTGAGGTTGTTTTCCCTAAATGTATTTCCACTCTCCCCCACGCAAATGCGTGCACACTTCCAACCTTCCTTAACACATTAGCGTAATTAGTACATAAATGCATAATATTACTCTGAACAGGGTACAGATAGCGAATAATAATGTATTTTGTTAGTGTTATGTTACAAAGGAAATATTTTTCTGACATTCAATTAAGTGTAATACAACCATAATTTAAATTAAAAACAGCGTATTATTATGAACTTACCAATTTAAGTTAAATTAATCCGTGTTTGATATACGTAGATTTTTATTCTGTCAAGGTGTCAATGTTATTTACCATCACAGATTATATTACTGTAGTACCACAGACATTGATAAATATAACTGGATGGACATCTGTGACTGTAATTATCGAGCTGTCGTCTGCATACCATCATGTAAAAGTGAAGAAAACTTTCAGGTATCTCTTTTTCTCTTACATACGTGGCAAGGTGGCATTTTTTTTGTTTTAATTATTATTTGATAATTAATTACATAATCCACAGAGCTAGAGCTCACTTGAGGAGGCTAGTTTCAAAACGTCCTTTGTCCACCCTAGGTCGAAATTAAGATTTTAATATCACCATATTCTTCATGCATTCCTCTTTGTTAAAATATCTTCATTTTTGACGAAAATGTTCTCTAAATATAAGGCTTGGAATCAAACTGTCTCTAGTCCATATATAAATGGTGGCCATAAAATAGTACTAAAAAGTCTTAACTTTTATTTTCAAAATGACTCGTGTACAAAGGAGAACATAAACACCCTGCCACTTTAGTTTCATACTGTCTCTTGTCCACTAAACAATCAATCTATCTACCACAGAGAAAAAAAACTAATTTAAATCCTTTTTATTTCTCATAGTTTCTTGGAGAATTTTAAGAGTGGTAACTCTGGTGATCAGCTGGAACGCCTTGAATTCATATTCTGACGAAAGGTTATGTGTGTATTAATAATTGAAGTTTGGTGTTTTTTGTGTTTTTTTTTATTATTCCAGTACATTAAAAGGTTTATTTAGATAATTTTTAGAAAGGGTAAGAATGAAAAATCAAAATATATTCCAAAGTCTTTAATTTTTAATATGTGTTGCCTAGCCTTGTATTAGTTTCAAACAGCTGTTGTTCCTGATATCTTGGGTTTAGGTTAAACATATGTTTGGCAACGCAAAAGGTATAATTTAACTAGGCCTACCTTCAAAATAAGTGAATTTTATTAATAGAGTTGGAAATATATTTTGATTTTTGTTTAGTTATTTTTCTTTATAAATCCAAACTCTTGTGAAGTTTTATGAAAGTGTAGCGTACACAATGGAAGGTGTGCAGTCTAATGAAGACAATATTTGAAGATCCCAGGTTATACCTTGTGAGTGGGGAGAAGGCCGTAAAAGACATAGAAAACCATAGGAATGTAAAAGGGCCTTGGAAAAAGAGAAAAGATATTCTGCAAAATCGTTGCCAAGACTTCCCCAGTGCAAACATGTTGGTAAATCATTAAAATGTTGTGAACTCTCAATGAAAGATATACGCAAGTTCCACCAAGCCTTTTATTCTGAAAAAACAAGCAAGTACAGGACAATTTTATCCTTAAGTACACTCACAGTGAATCACCAAAGCGTATAAGACCTCGAGCTGAACGAAAGTAAGTACGAGAAACTATTAATAGTTTCCTGGTGCCAAAAACAACAAACGGTAAAACAGAACTCGTGAATGTATGTAAGAAAGGCTTTTGTTCTATTTTGGGCATTAATTTGAAACGAGCTCAGCAGTGTGCCATAGATATTTTAAAACTGTACTTTTGCCCAGTAAAAACGGGTAGGGGGGGGGGTAGACCACAAGTCTCACCATTTTGTTGACAAAAAAGCTGCAGTAAAGTCTTACATTGAAAGTCCTGTTCCCTTAGAAAAACACTACTGTCAAGCATCCAGTAAAACAAAGCAATAATTACCGAGCTACCTTTCAATTTCAAGACTTAGTGAAAAGTACAATGAAAATGTTCCAAGAGAACTCAAAGTGCCATATTCATACTTCTATGAAATTTTTACTAATGACTTGGGCTTTGGTTTCCCAGCTGTAGATAAATGCTCGAAATGTATACAGTATGAGCCAGTGGCGGCTCGTCACTTTAGAAGCTGGAGGGCGCAGCCTGTTTAGTTAATAAATTATTTCTAAATAATATATTTAAAGGAAGACACAAATTTCGGAGTATGTTTTGCTAAATATTCATTTAGTTAAACTCAAAAATTAATATCACAAACAACATGCAAAGATAAAAAAAATAAACTCACCCCAAAGAACGTAGATGTGTTGTAGAAACTGCAGCTGTGTAATGTGCATAAATATATATGTATGTATGTTCAATGTCCTCACAATCTCACAACATTAATATGTAGGATACACAATATTTACATTATTTACACTTGCGAGAAATGACTTAGAACGCAATAAACAAAGAAATTATTTATATACGAAGTCCATACGCCTCTCCTTTAAGTTAATGAACTTTTCCATAACTCTGTCGTCAAAGTCCTTCATTTGTGTGATAAGTTCCTTGTTTATGGCTACCATCGCTAGAGCATTAAGTCTGTCATTTGTTGTTGTATTCCTTAAGAAAGTCTTTATTCTTTTCAGTGTAGAAAAGCAACGTTCAGGTTCAGCAGACGTCATTGGGGTCGTTATGATAATTTTTAGAAGCTTCGTCACCTCACTGAAAACTGAAATAATGTTATTTTTCTCCATGAAGTTCAATAGTTGTATTGCTCCTTTAATGTCAAAGTCCTGTCGTCTGTATAAAAGTCCCAATTCAGACCGGAGTTTTTCTTTTTCTAAGAATGGGTAGTGTTGGATTACTCGCGTGAGTTTTTCTTCCGGAAAGCAAGTAGAAAATTGGGGAAATGACTCATTACATAACAAAGAAGCTGCCTCCAAATGACCAGTAAAAGCGAATCTGTCTTTTACATTAGTTGTAATAACATCACACACTTCTTTAGCATCCCCCACTCTGGTGCTACATTCAACATTACTTTTCCTTTTTCTTGGTTGTTCAGGGAACTCTTCATTTATTTGCTTCTCTATTTCATTAACTTGCCCCCTTTCTTTCTGTATCTCATTTTCAAAAATGCAAATGTCATTTTGCCACATTACACTGTCCCTGTTCCTGGTTTGTAGTTGTTGGTACAATATATCCACGTGAGGTAAAATTTTGTGGAAAAGAGTTAGCCAGAACATGAAATTTGGGTCCTGAAAAGCTCTTCTGTGGCTACTCGCCTCGTTAACAGTAAGTTTGTTTGTGCACTTTTCCTCAAGAACTTCGAAACATTCCTTCAACTTATCTCTATTTTCGTACACAACGTTAACAGTTCGAATGTTGTAGTTCCATCTTGTTGTAGCAACTCTGGGTAGTCTGACTTGTACTACTTGCTCCAAAACGTCAGATCGTAGAGATGAGTGCGAAAAAAATGCGGGAATGGCAGAAAGGTTTGAGAAAAAAACTCGAACTTTGCTGTTTGCACTGGTTGCTTTTTCCAATATCAAATTTAGCTGATGAGCGTAACAATGTACAAAATAGGCAAATGGGTATGTTTCTCTAATCTTGGCCTGTACACCCCCAACAGAGCCACTCATAACATTAGCACCATCATATGTCTGTGCTATTAATCTTCCTTTTGAAGTGTCTAGAAGAGGTTTGATGTGGTCCATTATGCATTTTGCTAAGCTGCCTGCACATCTTCCTTCAGGAATAAGAAACCCCCAAAACCTCTCACAAGCCAACCCCTCAAACACATACCTAAAAACTAATACCATCTGACAATGGTTCGTTACATCAGTTGTCTCATCACATTCGATGGCTACAAATTCAGAATCGCGTATCTGCTTTACTATTTCCTCCCTACAGACATTAAGCATGCAGTCCAGTATGTCATTTTGTATTATTTTCGATGTTCCTTTGAATACAGTGGCTGATTCTAAATGGTCTTTCATTGTAGAATCCAGCTCAGCAGTATAATTAATTAAACCTCTGTAGACACCAGGATTTGTAGATGATGCTGATTCATCATGACCTCTGAGAGGTAATTCAAAAACACCACAGAATTTAACACATGAAATCAACCTTTTTAATATGTGCCTATTTTTGTCAACGTTAGTATTGTGTTTTTTAACGTTTTCTCTGTATTGTGAGTCTAGACTAGACGATATGTTTACTTTGCCTAGCAAAGAAAGATCAACGACACTATTCATGTGATTCACAGATATTTCATGTTTCTTAATTTTTTCTGTTAAATGTTTTATATCATTGACGCCCTTTACTATCCACAAGCATTCACCACTCTTTCTGGGAGAAAACAAAATACACGGAAAACAGTACAAAGATTTGTCCACATCACAGCCGCAAATCCAGCCATTTTTTTGGTATGCATCTTTGGACTTGAGCTGTCTTCTAAAAACTCGATTTTCATTTTTCTTTTTTTCACTTTGTTCCATACAAAATTCAGGACATGGCCTACCTAATGATTTCAATTCTCTTTTTTGATCAAGAGTTAATCTTGCAATATTCGTTGTCTTAAGCGCCTGAATTGAACTATTCATATTAAGCCTAGTTACAAAAAATATTAAAACATATAACTCAAATAAACATTATCCTAAAATAACCCTACATAATATTATTATAAACACACACGCCACACACAGCCTCAAGATGCAGGAGCACGCAGGATGACTGACAACAACTATTGCTGGTTCACGCTATACACATTTCACAAGCTTTCAACCTTAGGGCGCGTAAGGGAGTGCGCCTTCAAAAGAAGAATAAGCAATGCTAGCTAGCTAGCTAGCTATAGCAGGGTGGGGACAATGGGTTAAGGGGAGGGAAGGTTTGGTTTCACAATGCATGGCGCTGACCGTCGCGCGCCTGAATGCATGCCATTTGAAGACAAGAGGTGAAGGGGTGGGAAGGTTTGGTTTCACAATGTCAGGCGCTGACCACCTCGCGCCCGACCGCATGCCATTTTAAAAACATTGCGTGCTATTACTTAAACCAAAAACATATTTTTCTTGAAACTATTATGGCAAGATAAAATTGTCGTGAGAGTGCGAATAATAACGTTAAAAGGAACTGGGGATTCGTGGGGATGGGGGGCGCGCGCCTCCGCGCCTTAGGGACGAACCGCCCCTGGTATGAGCTCAAAATACAAGCTGGAGACACAGCTTGTTTTGCAGAACAAGAACTACACAAAAGAAGAAGTGATGCATTTTTTTCTCAGTTAAGAGCCAAGAACAATGGACAGGTAACGATTTCTTTTGACTGCCAGAAAAACCAAGTGTTACCCAAGATACCTAACCAGGCTGCGTACTATAATAGGCAGTTCTACATATACAATTTCACTATATGCGAAGGAACGTCTACTTACAAACAACCCCAAGACAAAGTGTTCATTTACACATGGACTGAATCAGATGCAGCCAAGGGCTCGGCACAGATTTCATCCGCTGTTTTTCACAGGTTGAAAAATATGAATTTTGAAGGTTCCTCTATAATTCGGATCTTCGCAGAAGGCTGTGGGAGCCAAAATAATGATTTGCATGCTCATGTATTGGCTTGCAAACTGTGCCCCACGTCATTTGAAAGAAGTTCGTTTGGTTTTTCCTGTGCCAGAGCATTCTTAGCCAGATCGAGTCTTTGGCCGGATAGATATTCAACTCCAAGCTCTTGATACGATTATCAAGCGTGAATAATATTGGGAGATTTTCAGTAAACATGGGACTGTTTTAAAAATGGGGGAGGACTGGCCTGTCTTTAATTGGAAGCTTGTGTCACAACAAACGACGAGGAAGCCTGGCCAGTTGCATTTCAAGTTTGCGTTTTCAAAGAGATTTATCATCACCCGAGGATCAACTCCAACTGCTCCTATCCTTATCAAGGGTGAGCCGTGATATAACATTGGCATAGGAATGTCCAGAAAAGTATTTAAACCAAAGGTGGATGTTTCACAGTTAAAACTACCGTTGATTCCCATTGGTGTTCCTGTAAAAAGGCAAAAGATCGCGGTTGTAAAATGGCTACTGGTTCTGCACTTTGGTGAAAGATGGGAGGAAAATCCTAACCTGCACTTCTACCAAGATATAATATTTCACAGGGAGACAACTGATGAAGCCTTCGGAGATGAATTAGAAGGGGTAATGATAGAGGATGCTGATGACATCTAATTAAAAAGTCCAAACTGTGTTTTAAGAATATTTTTCTTCTTTAATAACAGTGAAAATACATTAATTTAATTTCTAATGTTTTTCTATGATGTTTTTATAAAATACAAAACACTATGTTCTAATTTAGAAATTATTATTTTATTATTATATCATTTGGAAAATAAAAGTTACTTTCATTGCAAAAATAAGTTTGGATATGAATTTGAAAACAAATAGTCTCTTGTCCATTGTTTTTATTTTCAAAATGGCTTTTGTCCATACTTTAGTTTCAGAATGACCCTTGTCCAATTTAATTTATTTAATTATAACAAAAAGTTAGTTTTAAAGTGTTAATATTAAGGTGAGAGCCACCTGATAGTATAATAAATCCCTTAAAAATATTAATGAGATGATGAGTTCAAATTTTAAATCTAAATATGTTTTTTTCAATTTCCCTTAATTTAGGAAAACGGACAAGAGCCGTTTTGAAAATAAGCTCCTCATACATGGTGGGCACTTCGGGGTTGATTCCTAGCTCCAGTAGAAGACTGCGTAGCCACAGGACATCAGTACAAGCATTGGCAAGTGAAATTAATTCTGCCTCACAGGTACTCAAGGCAAGAGTGGGCTGCTTTCTAGTTGTCCAAGATACAGTTGACCCAAAAACTTTCAGAAAAAATCCAGATGTTGACTTACGACTGGAATCGTTGGCAGCATATGCGATTAGGGGTGTCCCTTCTTCTTTAGGAAAGTGCAGAGCTAGGTGTGAAGTTCCTTGTAAATAGAGAAGAATGCGCCTCAGTGACTCCCAGTGAGTGTTAATTGCACAGCTTTTAAACCTGCTGAAATAATTGTCAGGTCTGGTGCATAATATTAAGTGCATCAAAGTGACTATGAGCTTACTGTATGGCTTGATTTCAATTACAGAGATTGATCCTCCATCATCAATAGGGGGTTTCGTCTCCATTGGTGTTTAAGCTATTTTGCAGTTTTCCATGTTAAATTTGCATAAAAGTATTTTGATATAAGATGGGTGACTAAGATATATACCATCGTTCCTTTTCTCAATTTTTATTCCGAGAAAAAAGTGTAAGTTACCCAGATCTTTCATATCAAATTTAGCTTGAAGTGCGGCTTTGATCTTCTCAAGAGGTTGTATGTGAGTAATGCTGGTGATCAAATCGTCGACAAAAATCAGTATATAGACCTTGGTATCACCGACAACATGTAGGTAAAGACATGGATCATTCTACACTGGTTGAAAACAAAGTGATCTAAGATATCTGTCAAGGCACTTGTTCCATTCTCTGGGTGCCTGCTTGAGGCCATACAGTGATTTCTTGAGCTAGCAAACAAGTTCTAAATTATTTGAAAAATCATGGGGTTGTTGCATGTAGACTTCCTCGGACAAGGCTCCACGCAAAAATGCATTCTTTACATCCATCTGACATGCATGTAAATCTTCTTGATTAATGATGGATAGCATTGTTCTCACAGTAGTTATACGTGCTACTGGGGCATAGGTATCACTAAAATCGAAACCTTTATTCTGTTGACAACCTTTAACCACTAACCTTGCCTTATAGCAATCCCTATTACCATCTTGATCTCTCTTGATGCTGAAGACCCAGTGGCAGGAGATAGCTTTCCCACCAGGGGGTAGTGAAGTCAGTTGCCAGGTGTAATTTTTCTTGAGGAAATTCATTTCCTCTTCCACAGCTAGCATCCAGTTCCTCTCATCAGGTCTACCCTTGAAATTATCAAAATCTCGAGGCAAGTTGTCAATAAAGCTTTCTGCGTTCATAGCAAATGCTACATGATCTTTCAAATAGCTTGGTTTCACACTTGGGCGTGAGCTACGACGGAGTTCACCTTCATCTGATAGTGGAGGCATTTCTTTGTCCAACTCTTAATGACTGGCTTCGCCTGAAGGTAGGCTTCCTTCTGACGGAATGGTAATTGTTTCACAAAGTAGTGGTGCTCTCACTGCTGGGTATGTGGTCATATTTTCTCTACTCCAAGTGGCATTTTTATCAAAAAACACGTCACATACCAAAACAATCTTTCTTGTGGTAGGGTTCCACATCCTATAGCCATTTGGGCAATAGCCAACCATTATGCACTTCTGGGTACGATTGTTCAGTTTCCCATTAAGTAGCTCATTAGGGATGCGCACATAGCTAATACAGCCAAACACACGCAATTTTGACAAGTTTGGACGTTGACTATACCAGACCTCGGCAGGAGTTTTACAATCCAAGGCTACTATTGGGCTTCTATTAACAATATATACTGCTGTCATCACAGCTTCTGACAATAGATCTTTTGAAACATTTGCGCCTAATAGCATACACCGCACACGCTCCATTAGTGCTCTATTCATGCGTTCACTTACTCCGTTTTGAGAGGTTGTTATATCTGATAGTATATTCAAACTGTATACCTTTGAATTCAAAGTATTTTCTCATCTCTGAAGATAAGTATTCACCACCTCGGTCTCACCTTGAGTGGCTTATTCTTACATTAAAATGAACAGTTGCTAGAGCTTCATACTTTTTTAAACACTCGAATACCTCTGACTTTTCTTTGATCGTGTTAACATAAGTAAAGTGACTGTAATCGTCAATTAGGGTAAGTATGTATCTTTTACCATCATATGATGTAGGACTGATCGGACCCATGACACCACTATGGACAAGCTGCAAGGGGCGCTTAGCTCTTGAGCGAATTTTTACATGAGGTAAATTAGTCATCACAACGAGACTTCAAACTGGTATTGTCAATATGCGCCAGTCGTTTATGCCATAGATTTATACAATTTACCTCAACAACATTGGCACAGGTATTTTTAACAGAAAATTCCACTAAATACATTTTGGCAGACTCGGATGCAACTGCTACAAATTTATCATGCTTGAAAATTTTTGCTACACCTTCTTTAAAAATTACCTTGCATCCATTGGAATCCAGTCGTCTGACTGATAAGAGATTGTGTTGTAGACCTGGCACGATAAGAATACTTCCGAGCTTGATCACATTGATTTTCCCATTCATCTCAAGAGATCACCAACTTCTGTCGCTTTTAAATTTTCGCCTGATTTTGTGAACTTGATATTCGCAGGACTTGGGAGAGTACGAATATTAGTTCAGAAGATGACAATAAGTAGCACAGATCATGTGTTCTGAAGCTCCTGAGTCTAGATACCAGGATGTAAACAAAACAGAATCCACTTCCAAGGACGTGTTGGCTGCCATACTGAACTATACTTCTTCAACTTCAGCGACTTGGGCTTTCTTTTCATTTTCACTCTGTTTCTTCTTAAGTTTACGACATTACGAGATAACCTGTCCAAATTATTTTTTTTTTTACAAAATTTGCACTGGAATTGACTTCGCTGGGTGTTTTTATAAAGCCCAGTTTGTTGATGAAAAGATTGAGACTGTTTCTTATGGCTGTGTGTAACTTTTTCGATTTGCTTGGGTCATAAAGGAATGTGAGGTTATGACTTCTGCTGTTATACCTTCCGAAAATCGTTTCTGTTCCTCAGCTAACAACCTATTTTTTACAAAGCTCAAGGCCCTAATGACCTCACTGTGTCTATGGGCTTATAAACAACAACAATAATAATAATAATAATACAAAGCTCAATGTCAATTTTTTGGCCAGTCTCAAGAGCAGTAATAACTACATTTTATTCGTTCGGCATGGTAATTAAAAGATAGCAGGCAATATCTAATTCCTCTAATGTAGCACCCGTTGACCGTAATTCATGAATCAATTCATAAAATCGATTAAAATGTACCTCCAGAGTTTCACTTGATGGATCGAACTTCATCAATAAAAGAATTTTACGTAGAAGTAACTGGCTAGCTACGCCTTTTCTTGCGTAGATATTCATAAGGGAAAGCCATATCTCAAATGCAGATGCTTTATCCTTACCACATTCAAGAACGTTGTCTGAAAGTTTCTGGACTAATTGAGACTTGCATTTTCGGTCTTTTTTCCCCCCCATTCTGCCAGTTCTTTTGTCTTCTTATTTGTGATTTCAAAACTATTATGTTCAGTGAAAATTCCTTTCGTTCGGTAATCACTTTGAACTACTTCCAGCAAATTGAGTTCATTAAGCAGCGTTTCCATTCTAAACTTCCAGTTATTGAAGTTTGAACCATCAAATAATGGAACACGATACTTTTCTTCATCTGTCATGGGGGCTAACTAGGCTTCTTCTAGGACAAATCTTCTAGAGGTTAACATTAATGTTGATTTTCGATGCACACAGTTGTTTGTTTATTTTAAAGGACTCTGAGCCCTTAACCTAAAAACGTGCCACCACAGGTTTATAGAATGTTTATTCTATGAACATCAAACATTACCTGATTGAAAGTACTTTATTAACTGAAATATTAATATGAGCTGAAAAACTAAATACATATCAGGCAAGAACAATACTATCACAGAACTACCAACATATGCATAAAAATGTACAAATATCATAATGAATAAATGTTAAATTGCTATATCAACACATCTTGCTTTCACGAGTCTTTCAAATGCTGACTCTCATGTGCAGTGATCTCTATATTATACTGGATAGACATAAACATACGCACTGCCAAGGTCCAAAACGTGAAGCTCAAGTTTATCGTCTGCTACATTGTGGGGGGAAAGATTTAATTGTTTCTTTCAATGTTCTTATGCGAAAACAGGCCTCAAATGGATAAAAGTATTATTGTTTGAAAATAGTGAAGTATTATACCACGCTTGCCTGAATAATCACTTACATTAAAGGATATATAATTCAGTTTTACAGTTAAAACTGTCTAACTACGAATAACATCTTTAATATATTTAAATATATAGTTATCATCCATTTTTTACAGTCTGCCAGGACTACACTTATATTTAAAGTTGGCTATTGTCTTGTATGTTGGTTTCAGAAATCACATTATTTTGAGAGTTCGATAAATATAATGAATAAGGTATCTTAAAATTTGATTACATTTGTTTGAATGACAAACTTTGTGTAGTTGCCATACGTTCAAACGACCACAAATGTTATAGGCTTGTAGAAAGTATTTTTATAATACAATTTTTTTAAAAGTTGGCTCATATTTGGTAGATTGCCTTCAGAAACCATATTATATTAAAAGTTCGATAACTATAGTGAAACAAGTTAGCTAAAAACTGTATTACATCTGTTCGAATGACATACTTTGTTTAAAGGTCTTACGTTCAAACGATAATTTAGATTATATGCATGTAGGAATTACGGTATCTACTAAACCATGATTCTAGTAAGAATCCCAATCTTTAAAGTTCTATTCCGTACCAGAATATTATTATATATTAGTATTTTGGTAGGATAAACGGCCATTTAAAATGGACCTATAAATTCCCTTTTTGAAGGTATTTTATTCTACCTAAATACTACTATAAGGTTGGTTTCTGGTACGAGATAAAGCCTTACAAACGAGCTTCCTTCAAAAATCATAATATGTATTAGCGTACATCAACTTTATTTAAAGAAAAAATCACCGGTTTCAAACTTTGTTATGCTCTTAAAGCGTTTACTAACACATTTATCTCATTTAACTAACCAGACATTGATGTATCTAATATATTCAATCAAATTAAGAACGATGTTCAAATGCCTCATTGCCTTGTATGGGTGTAAGAGAGAAAGAGATACCCGAAAGTATACTTCTCTCTTAAACAATGGTTTGCAGACGATAGCTCGAAAATTTCAGCCACAGATGTCCATCCAGTTGTCTGTACTAATTACACAATACACAGCATGGGTTAGGGATTAGGAAGATTTAGCTTAGAGGAAGGGTTTCTGCATTTGTGTGGAGGAAGAATGGAAAACCATTTAGGATAAACCACCTTCGGCCTACTCCACTGGGATTGATTCCCGATCTCCCCGTCATCGGCAGTCCAGTCCAACACGAGAGTAGCACGTTAAGATTATGTGGCCACCAAAGCGTGTTTCAATATCGTTCTTAGGAAAGTCTATAGATTTTCAATTTTTACATTTGTAACACTAATATTTTGATGAATGTATTTGTTAGTAGGTTCTTTATTTTGTTTTAAAAATTAGGTACACATTTATTTCAGATTGATGCTGGCGTGTGTAAAAATTGCTTTAAACCAAACGAGGAAAGTGTTTTCTGTGATGGAAAATGTGCAATGTGGTACCACAAAACTTGCGCCAAAGTAGGCAAAAGAAAATTTATCTTTTTGGTGAATAATAAAGACTCTAAATGGTTCTGTGAGAGATGTGGAAATGATGGTGCAGCTCCAACATACAACAAAGGCAGTGCAACAATGGATCCCGAATCTCAAATCACCAAACAAGAGTCTGGTGGAAAAAACATTTACTCTATCGGTGACGTGATGAAGGAGCTAGGAAGAATGGGCTGCCAGCTTAACGAAATAAATAATAATAATAAAGTTTTTGCCGATTCAATCTTGAAAATAGAGACTAGTATGAGTCAGTTTAAAATTGATAACGAGGCGGTTAAAAAAGAAGTTCGTGTACTCATTGAGCGAAATGAAGAGCATGAACAGTATATGAGACTCAACAATGTCCTGATTGATGGGATTCCGAAACTGGAAAAAGAAAATGTGTCAGATATAGTTCTTAAGGTTGGTCAAAAAATAGGTGTGAACATAACAGCTAGTGACATTGACATTGCTCACCGGCTCCCGCAATGGAAAGCGGGAAAGCCGCCGACTATAATAGTAAAGTTTGTTAGGCGAACAATGAAGGGAGATTTCATGAAAGAGAAGGCCAAGTTGAGGAACATGAATTCAGTTTCTTTTGTGGATGCACCAGCTCACAACGTCTACCTGAATGAACATCTAACAGCAAGTAACAGGAAGAAGTTTGCAGAAGCAAGAAAACAAAGGGATGATGGTAATTTCAAGTTTGTATGGGTCAAGAATGGACATATCTACATACGAGAAGAGGAGGGGAAACCAGCTGTTCTGTACAACGAAGGAAAAACGTGGGAAGTAAATAGAAGCGAGAACGCAAACGGTTTTGTTGTGGTCAAAAAAAGACGTTAATGGTCGTTCTTAAATTTAGTGCATTTTTCTTGCAAATGTTTTCATGGAGTGTATTATTCCCGGTCTATAAGTTTTTTCTTTTTTTTTACTACATTTTTCATATGCTCTACTTGTGGTTTTGTCTCATCCGGCCCTGGGTATGTACCTTTGTGTTTTACTGTTGTTTTCTTTGCTTTAGTCTAGGATACCGTCTTATAGGTAGATATAGCTGTCTATTTTTATTATTTTTTGTTTTGTTTATACACATGTATAAGGTTCTTTATGTTTTGTTTTTGTTTTTTGTTTTTTGTAATAGGGTACTAGTAGGCCTAGTTCAGAGATTATTAGTGGGTTTGATTAGTAACATGTATTTCTATAAACAAATTAGTAGGGGCCCGGTTATTGGGTGATAGTATCACAAACAATGATTAAAAACGAGATAATGTTAGAAAATTTGACACAATTTGTCAATTGTTTTCCTAAACCCAAACTAAATATATTTTACTTAAACATCAGAAGTCTTACAAATAAGTTGGATGAACTACAGGTGATAATAAGTACTCTGCCTTTGCAACCGGATTTAATTATACTTACAGAAACATGGCTTAAATCGTATGAAACTAACTTTTATAATATTAATGGGTATACAGGAACCTTTGCCTGTAGGAATGACAGGCAGGGTGGTGGTGTGTGTATATATACTGCAAATAACCTGAATTTCAATGTTATGGAAATGGATGAGAGTGGGTTTTATTTTCTAAGAATTGAAATAGACTCTTTAAGACCACCCCTACAGCTCAGTGTTGTATATAGGCTTCCAAATATCCCTCTTAATAATTTCCTAGCATATTTTGAAAACATTCTAAACAAATTGGCCGGGAAAAAATGCATAATTATAGGGGACACAAACATTAATACCATGAATGATACAGTATTTAATAATTTGATAAAAAGCTATGGTTTTGACATTTGCAATGAGCTGGCAACTAGAATAACTAACAACAATGAAAGTACACTAGACCAAATTATTTCAAATATAGATGGCCAGGCTCTGTGGGTGTCAAACATTAACAATAGTTTAAGTGATCACAACATTCTAATAGTGGAATTGGAATCAAATTATATCACGGTGGAGAGGGAAAACGACACTGAAAATCAATGTGTAAATGATTACAATATCTTAGAACTTAAGCTTAATGAATCTTTGGGACAAATTAGCACCAGCACAAATACAAATATTTTTTTTAAGGAACTCATGACGATAGTGCAAAATGCTTTGTTGTTTGCTGAAAGAAGGGGTGGTCAAATAACTACAAATAGTGTTCATAACTCTCCTAGGTGTGTTTGGGCGAACAAGGAGCTGTTAGAAATGATTAAATTACGGGACAAAACACATAGATTGGTAAAATTTAACCCAGCAAACACTAACTATAAGAGTGATTATATTTTAGCTAGAAATAATGTAACAGCACTAAAGAGAAAGTTGATGAAAAGTTATTTTTCAAAAAAGTTTATAAGTAATAGTAATAATCCTAAACAATTGTGGCAGGAGATAAATAAGTCCCTGAATAAAAACTGTAAAGTTAATAATAAGATAACACGTTTGAAATTTATGAACAAGGAATATAATACAACTTCTGAAATGGCAGATATGCTAAATAATTTTTTTACAAGTGTAGGACATAATCTTACAATGAATATTCCAGTATATCCTGAGGATAAGTGGACATATTACACTACCACTAGAGATTGCTCATTCTCAATTTTTTTAACAGATGTAATGGAAGTAAAAAATATGATAAGAGATCTCAGTAGCTCAAAAAGTTTACCTTTTGATAAATGTTCTAATAAAGTACTAAAACATTGTTCAAATTTTTTTGCAGAGTATATCTCTGTTCTATTTAATAAATCTATAACAGAAGGTCAATTTCCGGAACAGCTGAAAATATCAAAAATTATTCCCGTGTATAAGGGTGGTACTTTAAAATGTGATCCATCAAACTACAGGCCTATCTCACTTATTTCTTCCATATCAAAAATACTAGAAAAAATAATGAAAATTAGATTACTTAAGTTTTTAGACAAAATACATTTTTTCAAACACCCCCAATATGGATTTAGGGGGAAATCTGATACACTAACTGCGGCTTTTGAACTGATTAATAAAATACAGAATACTATGGATGACAATACTAAGCTTTCTGGAGCTTTGTTTATTGATTTAAAAAAGGCATTTGACACTGTTAACCATGAAATTTTATTATACAAGCTGTCTAAAATAGGAATAAGAGGAGTAACTCTAGAGTGGTTTAAGAGCTATATTACTAACAGAAAACAATACACTTACATAAACAATCACGAAAGTACTATACGTGGTGTCACATGTGGGGTCCCTCAAGGTTCGGTAATTGGGCCTGTACTTTTTCTTATTTATGTTAACAACATTTTCCAGGTAAATTTTCAAGGCCAGTTACAACTATATGCAGATGACACAAGTTTATTTTACATTGGACAAAATTTTAAAACTATAGCAGAGAATATTCAAACTGACCTGAAATCGTTATACCAGTGGTTAAGAGTCAATAAACTGTCGTTGAATTTTGAAAAATCTAACTATGTCATTTTTACTAGACCAGGAAACAAAGATAGAAAGAATATAGATGATTACCAGATAAGCTTTGGGAATAACATATTGAAAAGAGCCAAGGAAGCAAAATATCTTGGGCTGACCATTGACAGCTCACTATCTTGGAGCCCACATATAAACCATGTCACAAAAAAAATTAGGGGTCCAGTTGGGGTGCTAAAAAAACTTTCCTATAAATTCACTCCGAACGTGTTAAAGCCCATCTACTTTGCTCTGGTTAACTCGCATTTGTCCTACCTAAATGTAATCTGGGGTAATACTTTTAAAAGTCATTTAATACCACTAATAAGACTACAAAACACAGAACTAAAAAATATTTTTCGGCTGCCCAGTGGTGTGGACGGCGACATTAAACTCAAAAGTTTGGGTATTTTGAAATTAACAGAAGCTATTTTTTTTGATACGGTTGTAATGGTATATAAACTTGAAAACAACCTAACTATTAGTAACCTAAAAATTGGGGAACACAAAAAGGGGAACTACTTTACAAGAAGTCTGGATAATTATTTCCAGAACAGAGTAAACACCACTACTTTTGGACTCTACTCAATAAAGATCAAGGGACTAAAATTTTTCAATATAATACCACAAGAAATAAAGATGAAGAAACTTAATCTTTTTAAAAAAGAAGTTAAGAGGTGCATTCTGGAAAATAATTTTTCCCAAGTGATATGTGGGTGAAAAGGTAACTGAAATTTTGTAGCAACTGATGTAATAATTTGAGCAGAATCTATATGTATACTGTACTTAAAAAAAAAATAAAAAATTGTAAAGTTTTTTTTAATACTATTATTATTTAATTTTTTTTTCTATGTAATCTTACTATCATTGGGTTGATTGCATCTAAAGAAATGTGGCCGGGTGAAGACAAATAATGTATAGCCTGTAATAGATATCACTTTCCTAAATGTATGTAACAGGGGAGTGAATGAACCACGCCTACTTTAGGATGTTTATATATGTACGAGCCGATTTTGGCTCTTTTTATAAAAAAATTCTGAATAAATAAAATAAAATAAAAAATAATCTTAATGTTGATTCTAGGTTATATTTAATAATATTATACTTATTGCTAGTGTGTTATTGAATCCAACGGTTTATGAATTCATATCTCCAATTTACCTTTGAATCCGAATCTAAATCTTAGGAAAAATTATGAACATAAGAGGGAATACAAATAAAGTAAAACCTCCCGTACCCGGACCTCTAATAATTATATGAAGCCTGTTGCAAACGAAACAGCTAACAGCATTTTTTTTTTGTACATATATTTTCAGTGTCTGAACGCCAGTAAAACCTTTATTTGTTAAGATGTACGAATAATACTATACAGTAATCATTTTAATTTAAACTTATTTTAACATTGAAAATATAAAGATCAATTCACATTTACTGATGATACTAAACTGTAGAATAGTGCTGTTTGTATTTTGCTAAGCAAGTCTTTCTTGAAATCCATTCAATATAATATTCATACATTAGGTTAAGTGTTAAATTTCTGGTCTGGGGCCTGGTTGTTAGATTCACTCCATAATTATAGTTGGTTCTGAACCACCAATAAGCAAGATTAGAGCTCTAAAACAAATTTCCCTTAGAAATTGGAAAAAATAAAAAAAAATTTAGTCTTGAATGTGAAATTATCTTGAATACCCTTACAGGGTTTGAGGGTCCCATCTCTACTTATAGCCTATAGACTATGTCAAATCTCAACTACCAGACCAACATCTGCTTCAACTGGCAATATATCATAGTCAAATAAATATCTGTGAAACTGTTAAGAGCCCAAGTTACCATCAGCCAGCATCACGCGAGTGGCCATGTGCCATCAATTATGTAGTATGTGAGACTATGAGGTATAAGATGGGTGTAAGTAGTAGTCACCTCCCCCGTTTCTGCGTGTTAACCGTATGGGCCTGGTGTACAACCCTACTGGATATTATAACGCGGTGCTAAAAATATATAAAGTAGTGTGTCAGAAACTCAAACTAATGTGGAATGAGATGGTGTCGAGTTATTGAAATGTTGAGTTTTACTAATGAACTTGCATAAGATGCATGTTTACTATGTCACGTTTACTAAACAAGGATGAATCACAGTACAGTACCGACTATTATATGTACAGTTGTACTGTACTGTAGTTTTGTACGGTACAGTAACATATGTACAGTACAAAATATTATGTGTTAATATAATGGTGTATATAGTATAAATACGTGTAATATAGAGAAATGCAGTACAGTACTGTACATATAATATTGTATTGATTCAAATAATAAGTTACTGAATTGGAAAACTAACAAACACAGCACTTGTAAAAACACCACAGCACGACTGTTCACACAAACAAACAGAGATTATACAGTTGAATGACCTTGGATTGTGATGACTAGCGCCAACAACTGTGTGCACGTGCTCGTATCAACATGGAATGTCAAGTTATCGAGTTTCCGAGACGCTACTTTATGTATATTGAAACGTCCATTAAAAAATTCTTATAAAAATACTATGAAGAGGTTATTATTTTTAAGGGGTTTTAATTGTTTTAAGACATTCAATTTATTTGTACAATCTGTATCGTAGTCTACAGAGCAAAAATACAATTACTTAAATGACAATCCATATACACAGGTGAAAACATTTCTGAATGACTTCAAATAATCATGGATCTTTGTACAAAGAAAGCCTCTTTTCACTTTATGAGGTAATCATTTATGTATTTTTTTAGCACCGCGTCTTACTACCCATTCGGGTTATACGCTTAAGTACTAATTACGCTAAAGGGTTAGGAATTGGGAAAGTTGAATTTAGAGGAATATGTGTGGAGGCAGAGTGGAAAACCATTTAAGAAAAACCACCCCAAGTTCACCCGACCAAAATTTAAATCTCGATCGCCCTGTCCACGGCAGTCTAGCTAACACAAAACTAGTGTTTTAACTATGTCACCAAGACGGGTTATGAGGTAATTGTATTATATTTGGAAGAAGCTATTAAAAAAAAGTCTGTATTGTGTTCTTTTCATTGTAAAAGACATTTTGTTCCTTTCTTTTAAATGTTTCTATTTACCTTTCCTGTACTTTCTTCCAAATTCAAATAATCGTGTTTAGTTTTTCTTGGTGCTGCATCTATTAGTACATTTATATATCCTGTGTTTACCCTGAAAGGTAGAAAGCTTACCTTGGTGGTTTATAATGATACAGCTTCAAAGATAGGGCCATAATAGAATCAGTCATTGTAAGGAAGACTGCTAGCTTTCAGGTTAAACATGGTGTACAATCCTGGATAGCTAACTTTTAGTATGTTGGCGTACCAGACTAAAGGTTCTGGGTTCAATTTTCCTTTATCCTTTCCCCCCATTAAATACTTTAACAGTTGTCAATAACATTTGATGCATTCCAAATGTTAATTTCAGTGTATTGATTTTTAAATTAATGAATAAATTATTTGCAAATCAAGTTGAACTATTCTTTATTAATGTGTTTGAATAACATCAAATATTTAAGTTGATTGAATTTAGGCCTGATTTGACTCAACAATGCATTTCATAGCTACCCTTCTGGGTCTGGATTCACTAACGAGTGCAATTCTGCTCCGGCGCAAGTCTAGAAATGGCGCAACTTTGCACCCAAGATACTCCCAAAGATGCGCCTTATTATTTGGCCTATTTCCGTATTCACTAAACAAGGCGCAAACTGGTGGCAAGATTATGGTGACATCACCATAAACGTCATCAATTGCGCTCTTTTCGACCAATCGTTGTGAAGAATTTACTTTCAAAGTCAGTTATTTTAAATCTCTAATGAAAATGATAGAAAATACAAAGATTTTTAAACATTTTGCTTGTACACTAGCAATAAAATTAGACGCGGCCTCTTTCTGGATGCTTTACAAAAACCATATTAGTACATTATTTTGTATTTATTTATATTAATAGTTTAAAGCTTAAGTTCCGTTAATAAAAACATTTATAGAAACTTTAAAACTTATTTTAAATCTATAACTGCCATATTTATTGACGAGATGTATTTGGACTTGGAGGAATACAAACCTCTTTGGCTCTAGACAAAGATTACACAGTTCGTAATTTTGTTTGACGTTTTGTTTTGTAATAATGCAAGAAATGCCATCGCATTGTTTGAATGTAAAATTTCAACAATAAAAGGTAAGTAATTACTTTGTTACCACTATCTAAATTGAAACAAATTTTGTACTTGACAGACTTATGTGATTTTAATTTCTTTATTATTAATTGCAGTACAGTTAACTAATTATTGTATTCTAAGCCATAACGATAATATACTGCTATTTAAATTTAGTGAAGTGACAATCATGATTTTAATAGTTGCGCCTACTCTTGAGTGGTGGCAAATAAAAGGCGTAACTTTGCTCTCAAATTGCGCCTGCTTCTTTTAGTGAATAGGGATTTGGGCACATCTTTCAAACTTGCGCCGGTGCAACTATTTGCTCCCGTTAGTGAATCCAGGCCCTGCAGATTCTGGTTAAAAACTGGTTAGGTTTTTAAACTAGTTTCAACATACGATTAAAATATTTAACCAATATTCAACAACAACAACAACCAGTCATGTGATCGAGGAGTTTGATTAATTTTCAACATGGTGGCCATGTTTAACCAGTATTAACCATAAACACTCATTCAGACAAGCAAACCATCTTGATCAGTTTCAGCAATCAGGTTTATTTATATATATTCCAACCTTGCTAGGTACTACCAATTTTGTTTGACAATGACAATGTTACAAAATTGTAACTGATTAAAAGTGTTTCATTACCATAACTGGTTGCTGATGGTAAAGATTGGCTGGAGATGGTTCACCTGGCTGAAAGTGATTTAAACATGGTTGCCTTCTAGAAACTGGTGGAACATGGCTAAATATCCTGTAGAAACTGATTTTAACAGGGTTGCAATTTAATACCAGTGGAAAATGACTGGCTAACTTGTTGAAACTGATTTAAAAGAGTTTAATTACATTGATTATGCTTGAGACTGGTTGAACACAATCAACATGTTAAAACTTAGTACTTACATTACAAGTTATTGCTGATTAATACTGAGTGAAACTGATTCCTGATGGTAATACCAGTTTATGATTTAAACAGGTTGATAATATATGAATGGTTTCAGTTGAACAAACTTGAAAACTTTTAAAACTAATAAACTACAGTAGGTATTTGTAATCTTATGACTGTCAAGTTCAGTTGAGAAATGAGTCATTTTCCACAAGTTTCGACCAGATTCTGCACAAAGTTATACAATAAATTAGATCTTATATGAACTTTTATCTTGATCAAGCACTATTATTATCCAATGGTTAGTGAACTTTAAAGTCTCCATTGTACTTCATCTTAAAAAGTACTTTAATCTACATAAACTAATGCAACATTTATTTATTTTCTATTTTCTAAGTTTAGGCCATAGAACATTGATTATTTGCTTGCAACATTTCTACTTGACCTTTAGCGCATTAAAAAAAAATGACTAGATACTGTAATTATAATGAATTGTTCTTGATACTTTTTTTGCTGGCACAAATAAATTGTTGCAAGGGAAATATTATAAATATCATATCTCTTTCATGTTTAAAAGTTTTTCTCTGGCATTATTATAAACATAAATCTTTGATTAAAAATAGTGATATTTAGGACTAGTACAAACAAATCTTTAAGTAAATCAAAGACCGAACAAAAGCTTCCCTAGTGATAGTGTGTTGTGCCAGGTACCAAATGCTTATCGGATAAAAACTTTTTTTTAAAAACCAAAGACACATTTAGAGGACATACAAAATAAATGTATTTACTAACATTGACAAAAAGTCGCTATATTTGCCTATAGAGCTGTCAAAACTACAGAACACATCCCTTGGTGTATGAATACATAGAAGTGGATTTATTAGTTGTAGGGGTCTGAGAGCAAGTTTTGTGATCGGAGTTGATCTCAAGCAGAGTCGAACTGGGTTGAATAAATAAATTATTTTAAAACTTAAATAGTGTAAATACAAATGATTTTTTTTTTTCCTTTTTATGAAATAAAACATTTATTAAAAAAAGTTTTAAAATCTAAAATTGCTTAATTTACTTAAAATAGTTAAAACTAAAAATGCAATCGTGATTTAATCTAATGTTATTAAGGGATGTGGGGGAAAGCAATCATGAAAATTTGTTTGAATGTGAAGATTTAGTAATATCATTTAAATAAATAGATAACCCCATTATTCCCTGTCCAGCCGGAGTGCAGCTGTTTGTTCACTTGGTGCTGGCATCTTACCAGAGAGATAAATTAGAGTATTAATAATTTTTAAGATTGTCAGCTTGGTATGAATGGAAAACTGTTAAAACAAGTGAATGATTTTGTGTATCTGGGCAGAATGTTTTGTAAGCATGAAAGAATAAATGGTGACATTTACAGATGGGTGACTGCAAACAAATGTGAACTGATGCAAAGAATGAAGTAGTATCGAAAGAGGCAAAGATGGCAGTATATAAAAGTGTGTTCACGCCAACTATGTTTTATGGATGTGAAGTGTGGGTTTGTCAGGAGAAACAAAAGAGAATGGTAAATTGTGATTGGAATGAAATATCTAAGAAATGTATGTAGAAAAACTCGTATGGATAGAATCAGTAATGAATGGGTATCAATGGAGTGCGGTTTGAAAGGGAATCCAAAGGACAATGTGAAAGAAGTGTCTTACGCTGGTTTGAGCATGTTCAGAGTTAAATATACAAAGGTAGAGTGTGTTGATCAAAAGAAAGGGGTTGGCCATGTAAGACGTGGCTAAATGTTGTAAACACATGTATGAAAAAGAGAAACATTAAGAGTTTTAAGAATAAAAGAGCATGTATGGTGTTGAAGCGAAGGGAGTACGCAAGAATAGGGAAGTGTGGAGGAAGTTAGTGAGGATGGATTAAACACGGAGTAGTTGATTTTTGAGCTGTATGCACAGTTTCTTGCCTACCCCGTAAATGAACAGCGTGATTAGGTGCATGTCTTTAAGATGTACATAGTTTGCTTTCACATGAATTTTTAGTTGATATATCCATAGAGATATGAAACTTTCTATTTATTTTTTATATTCGCCTCACAATATCTTCCTTTTATTAAAAATCCAGTTCATTCAGTTGCTGACCTTGACATTTAAATGGCCATCTGACGGACAATAGTCTCTTTTTCAGGTTCTTCCCCCACCACTATACCTTCACACTTAATTAGTACAAAACACATCCCAACAAGTAGAAAGAAAAGTAAACATCTAGTCATTCATAATGCAAGGTAAAGAAAGAATCTTTTTCAAGAAGCTCGAAATTGCAAGCCTAAACTCGAGTAGGGTCGACTCAAAGTCAAAAGTATTCTCAGAGCCCCATCTAAAACGTGTAAAAAAAATTAGTGGCTTAAATTCGGGTGATTGTTTAGCTTGTTGATAGCTTCATGCTATAAAAAAATATTTATATGCTTTCATAAAGTTTCAAAGAGTAAATGAGTATGCATTTTTCTCTACAAGTTTAGTTTGAATAAAACATAGATATTTAGTCGAGTTCAAGTAATGTAGACCAATAGTAACACTACAAGTGTTTCAATGTTAAATTCCGTTCCCTTTTGTTTTTCTATTAATCTTTCCTGTACCTTATAATAAATAAAGAAGTAATAATTATAAACATGTATTCTTGAGACTGATACATTTTTGTAAAAAAAATTTTTTTTATTATTTTGATCTTACAGTTCTGGATTTTTAACAAATATTTTAATATAGCTGTGTGAAAGTTATATTAAAAAAAAAAAAGAAGCAAAGATTGAGGGACTGTCTGTAATGAAAAAATATCTTAACACTTTCCCTGGCGCAGGTATTGAACGTCTGTTTGACCAAACGTTATCTTGCACAGTCATGAATCGACGTTTCATTGCAATAAGTTGTTGTAATACCATCTATGTGTAATGATATCTATCAATGAACTGCTGTACTTTTAACCAGTCTGAATACTTCATATTGAAGCTGATGGATGGAGCTACCAGTTCAGTGGTATACTATGACCATAAATAAAGTAATAAATTAGCAAAAATATTTGTTGGGTAAGAGTATACAGTAGACTCTCGATTTACCGGGGGCAAATCAACCAGTTTGCGGCTTAACTTTGTCTATATTTAAATATGTCACAAACAATAAACCACCGTCTGAATGCATTCTAAAGCTATTGCCACCCAGTGAGACAAGCAGAAACAAGGAAATAGTACCACATGCTCAAGGCCGTACAGACGCTGCTGAGACTAGCGAAATAGATAGGAAGGTAGAGAAAGGAGAGGCAGTGCTTATCTCAGGTGATAAAAGCTAGTCCGTAGCCAACAAATTGGGAGAAACAGGATGACACTTTACTAACACAATGAATGCATGCACTGAAAATTAACTGCAATTAGTACAACCCTCAAAGGAAAAACAAATGAATAAATGACTTTTCGTTAAGTATATAATGTATATACAAGAAAAAGGGACTTTTTTGTATTATCCGTGATTTCTATTATCCGTGCTTCCTCTCCCCTCAAATGACCCTGGAAAATCGAGAGTCTACTGTACTAGTAGAAAAATGGCTGGCGAACCTACAGAGGTAGTGCTGCTACACATGTGCCAGGGATTGGGTTAAAACTCAACTAGATTAAAATTAAAACATTTTAAGATAAACTTGTAATCCTTTCAAGTCAATTTTGAAAAGCTAAAACTTGGCTAGAACTTTAAAATATTCATAGTACAGTAGTGTCTAGATAATCCGACATAGCCTCATGACATGCAATATCTGCATGTGTATTATTTTCCCACTACCATTGTTTCTGTGCTAGTGAATGAGTGAGTCACACACCTCGGTGATTGTAGCTCTGTTCGCCCGCCTTAGTGAACGTTTGCACTGTACTCGTTTATACTGTCATTGAGTTTTGCATTTTCCCATTAATGTAATTTTACTGTGTGAGAAATATGGCAAATGAAAATAGAAAAAAAGTGTTTCTTTCAATTGAAGAAAAACTTCAAGCCTTAGAAAGAATAATTAGTAACAAACCTTAATTCATACCTATTCTGCACTTCTATTTACAATAATTTAGATTAGATTCTCTACCCTTCTCCCTCCTCCTTCACCTATTTCCGTATTATCAGACATTTTGGTAATATGACCACCTATCCGTCCCGTTTAGGTCGGATTATTGAGACTCTGCTGTACTCACATTTCATGATTATGATCATTATCAAACATGTTTTCATGAAAACAGTCAAACTATTTACAAAACAATACACACACACACACACACACACACACATACACACACGTCTTTTTTTAAATTATTGTTCTACTGTATGCACTTTAACATTTTTTGTTTATCTAGAATAACACACGAGTTCTATCTACAGTACGAACGTTACATACTGACACTTCAGAAATATTTGAAAGGTCTTGCAACAAAAATTGGAATAAGAAACTCTTGAATAACTTATTTTTTAACATGAGTATTCTTTACACAAAACAATTTGTACAAAACATACTTGGTGATCATGCCGAATTAACAACAGAGTAATTATTGTTGGTTCACACTAACTTGGGCCTTTTCTGATATTTCAAAAGTTACTCAAAAATCGTTATCTATTCATCCATGTTGCAAATGTTTTGTCAATTAAAGTCACTTTACATCAAGAATGACTTGGCATATCTGTAAGATGAATAAATCTAGAGCTGTTTTTAGGAACTTTCAACTGTCAGAAAGAGACAAAATGACTGTGAATGGAAATTATTTTTATAATTTTAAGTTACAGACAATGTAATTAAAAAATCTAATACAATAATTAATTTTAAAAAATGAGCATGGCAAAAGAAGAAACTTGGGCAGCTTCATTCTTCTTTCGCTTTCAATGATCACATAAAGGTACATAAAATGACAAAACGTGTCCGTAGAACATGACAAAAATGATGCAATATTGGAAAAAACAAACAAAAAAAAACACAAAACATATTGTGTCTACTGGAGCAAGGAAAATACAAGACATGAGATTAATGTTAACTTCAGTCGAACAAAGTGAAGATCTTAACTTCACTCAAATACTATGAAAGTTTTGCCAGTCTGTAGATTGATCTTGACGTGACCGCGTCCTAAAACAGCCGCAAGCAAGCTCTAAGCTCTTGTTAAGCCCTGCTAAGGGTTAAAACCTTCCGCCACACCAGCTAAGATTACTTTTCATTACAACTCTTAAATTATGTTTAACTCTTCTTTTCATGGTGTAAGCTTCTGCAGAGCCAGATCCAAAATATTAACTTTCTAACAAACTTCTGCACACCTAACTTTCCTTTGTTTTCACATTCGAGAGCCTTTCTGTTGCAGGACCTGGAAAACAAATTATAAGAGATAAACGTTAGAAAGGCTTTATTGAATGCTCACCACATAATTTTATCAAGTCAGGCTATTTTCGGTAAGTAAAATTTTACAGAAAGTGCAAAATATAAAACAATAAAAACATTCCAAATTAAATTACTACAAACAAATCAATAGTTAAAATAGTTTTTAATTTATTTGAATTAACCTAATTAGTAATGAACCATTTCCTGTGAAATCCCCTTCCAAAGGGGAGTTCCCATTACAAATATAATACCATATTTTATGATTCAGCTTTTAATTTACCTGTAAATTTTAATTTTGCATAAGATTCATGTTCTTCAATCAAACGTTTAACTTATTATTTATCTAGCTCATGAGTTAAAAATTGACATATATTAGTTAATAAGAAGCCACAAATGGTTTAAATTGAGCCTTGTATATATTAAAAAAAGGTAAAACAAACAACAGATTTTTTTGTTGATTTTTTTTTTCCAGCAATGGCTCTTACTACTCATGCAGGTCATCCACATTTAGCTACACTAATAGGGTAGGGATGAGGTAAATATAATTTAGAGGAACTGTATCTACATTTGTGTAGTGAGAGAGTAGGAAATCATTTGAGAAAAAATGAAAAAGTACCTCCAGTAAATGTTTCTATGATTTAAACCCTGACCTCTCTGTCAATAGTAAACCACCCTAAATGAGTTTTATGTTAAGTTTGTGTGCATATCCATGCAAGTATTTGCAATATTATTTTAAATCTTAAGACTTTACACAAGTCAAAAACCAGTTAAAACCAGAATCTGACTTGAGCCAGTGTGGCGGCAATCTGAATTCGTTTACTCCAGTCGTCGTGGAGAGGTCGGGGGTTCAAATCCTGAACGAGTTTATTTAAAGTGTTTTCTCTTAAATTGTTTCCCCTTCTTTCTCCAGACAAATGTGATTACATTTCCTCCAAACTTTATTTTGCTCAACCTTACCCCATTAATGTTGTTAAATGTTTATAGTCTGGGGAGGTAGAAGGACGTGGAGAACATAAAGTAAAATCATCTTAAAATAATTTTAGAGTCACCAACCTTTGCTCTGTCTGTTGGTTCAGTTTCTTTCGAGTTTAAGGATGTACCGTATTCTCGAGAAACAACGCAGAGGAACTCCGCATGATCTTCATTTCCATAGTTGTATTGAGAACCAATGTTGATAAGCTAGAAATAAACAAATATCAATAAAGGAGTTTAATGTTTTGTCATTTGAATTTATGTGACTTGTATTCATAAAATATATACAATGAAATTGCCCTTGACAAACATATTTGATTAGCGGATTCTTCTCTATAACGGACAGTTTAAATTTTCCCAGCGAAATAACTTTAGCTCTTCCCAATAACGGCCGTGGGCACTGCTAGAGATGCATATTTATACAAATATCTAAACAGTGGACAAAATTTGAACACACCAGTCCATGTACAGTATTTTAATGTAGAAATGTCAGGAATGAAAGTGTCTCACACAAAGTGTGAGCAGTCCAACCTTCTCCCTAATGACTATGGTACTTCAAGATCATACCTCTCTTCCCTTCCGAACCTTCAGCCAGGGTTGTTCCATCACTTTAGTCTGTGACACTTTAGTCTGTGATCATACACACATGTAGGACTAAATTACCGAGGGCCTACTATTAACATTTCATTTTATTTGTGTATTGTTCTGTGTACAATGTAATCTGTACAGTAAGATACATACAATATTTATTCACTTGTCACAAATTATCATGAATAAGAAACTGCAAAATGCGGTAATTAGATTGTTGTAGTTATTGTTCACAGAAGGTGTATATGTTCATAAATTAAACTGTGTCCAAGCACTATGATTTAAAATATATATTTTTCTAAATAACAAACACTTCTTAATAACTAACTCTTTTTTAATCCCGGAAGGTGTCCGCCACTAAAAGATTTCACTGTAGTTGATACATTACAACGAGAGGGCAAATTAAATGTGTGAGGGTTTTGATTCAAAGCAAACGTGTATTTTGTTTCATTAGTTTCACAATTGTAATTATCAATAAACACATAATGATATGCATAAAAATGTTTTTATTTGAAAAGTCTTTGGACCCAGAAAATGGTGTATAGGATTTGTTCTATAAAACACAAATTGGTTTTGAAGCGCACACACATGTCAAGTTGACCAAACAATAACCTTTATGGACGTGAAGATGTACAAAGAAAATGTACATGATAAATGTGTGTCACATCTAAAGGAAAGCGATTGCAGGAAAAACAAGTTTTTTTACAACAAAAAAACAAAACAAACTGAAATTAGTTTTATGCAGTGATATTCTATCAATTTTTTTTTTTTCGAAATGGCCGAAATACTTTATATCACAAATGTAAGCCAATTTGATGGTTCAAATTATCATCAATGGAAATTCCAATTGACGTGGAAGGTGAGATAAAGGATTTTTAGAAATTTTGTGAAAAGACGTGAGGTAAAACCAGAGGCTGACGGTCCAGCAAAATCTGCATAAATGCAATGGCCATGTTCATCTTGTTCACCCTGATAAAAAATTGTTAGTCTTCCAATGAAATACCAAACATACCTTATTCAACCTATGAACAAAAATTTGAAACAAACAAAATGTTGGCTCACGAAATATTTCATCAAAATAAAATGAGTGTAAAACGACACTAGGTACAGCACATTGGAACGGTTGAAAATCTCACGCATTAACTAAAGGATGGCGATGAAAATGTGACACAGCAATTATGACTAAAATAATTAGCAGTTTTTTTTAAATATAAGAATTTTTGTCAAGTGTCGCTCTCGGTGGAAGTAAATAGGCCAACAATACCGAATCTCAGGGTCTGTTTATTGGATGAGGAAACCAACCTATGATGTGCGAACAACTCATATTCAATCAAAATAAATTAAGTCAGAAGCGTAGGAATCAATAAGACTGGAAATCAAAATTGAAGTGCAACAACTGGCGCTAAGGGACACATGACTCACAGCATAGAGTATTTTACAAACTTACAGGAGGTGAGTCACGAAACTAAAGTAGGTTAATGATTGGTAACTATGAATCCCTTTCAGTTCTAGGTAAAGGTGAAGTAAAACGCAAAATATTAATAGGAGACGAGTGGTATGGTTCTTACATGAATAAGGTTCTATGTGCGCCAACAATAACTGATTGTCTAAAGGTATAAAGTCCAGTGACCGACAACAGTGATTGTTGTCTGCACCTCTGCTTAATGAACATGTAGTGAATGGATAACAAAGAAAGGGGGAGATGTGGCAATTTACCACTGCTGCACTTAAATGATCTACTATCCCATCAGGTTTGACGGCACTGCACTACAAAATGGAATCCTATTGAACACGGTTCAGTAGCTCCAGTCATACATTCAAACATAACTACTCGGCTTAGGGCCCCACACATCACCCAACCACTCACAGTAAGGTTCTTTCAATGCTAATAATAAAACCTGTACAAATATCAAGTACGACTCACAACCAAAAGAACCGCGCGGCTCCGTCAGACTAGGCATGCGCGTGCACACGTTACAAGCCGCCTCATGGGATCATGGGAAGAGTGGAAGGACTAATCCCAAGAAGGAAGAAAGTACACTCAAACACACTAAATAAATGTTCCAGATTTGAAAATAAGCTCATTTTAAGAGGGAGCTGTCACAAAAGCAGGCATGAAGATAATTAAAGAAAATGAATATTCAAAAATGTATGTAAATGAAAAATTGGTAGCTTGTGCAACTCGTGAGTGGAATAATTTAATACTTTATGTTAATATTTAAAAGTGTTTCAGTTCATCAAGCAAATAGTGTTTCTGGAGAAAGACCTGTTCATGTAAATGTCAAGTATTTACTCAAAATGGTTAGCAAGAAGATGGTTTCTTACGTCCCGTTTAGTGGAAATGAGTATCTACTTTGTGAGTACTGTTTGTACAGAAAACAGTATCACTTTCCTTTTCCTACAATAATTATAGAACTTTAACTTTCGAGTTCCTAGCACCATAGAGTAAGTAAGTAATGTAATGCTCTCAAGAGAGTTACAGTGAATTCAACTTAATCTGTATCCATACTGTAAAGGTCTTTTTGACCGTAAGTCTGATACTAGTGTCAGTGGCAGTAACCTGAGCCATATCCGTCTGTACAAACACATAGCGCCAATGTATGATAAAGTAGCTAAATCATATATGACTGAGTGAACTGCTGATCCATGTGTGTAAGACTGTGGTGAGACACAGATGCCTCCAGGTTGGTCGCCTTGACGGAAATGGAAGTGAAGTCCAAGAATGTGCAAACTAGATTTTAGACATCCTAGAGCAGAGATCTAGACAGTTGGCTGTCAACAGTTGTGAAGAGGGGCGCCTTCAGCAACAGCGTGCCTTGAGTGCCATGGTTATAATATATAAAAGGAAGGTTATGACAGTGTGGTAGTGTGTGTAGACAGTCTGAGACAGTGGCTATATTATAAACAGTTGTTAATACAGTGTTTGTGACTGTAGTATGGACAGTTGGTGATGAAAGTAGGTCATTGACAGTTGTCATAGCGTGTTAGTGTTGTAGTCAATTGGTTTCAGGCAGTTGCCATATATGTGTAAGAAGTGGCGTAGCGTGTGCCATGAGTAGCACTATCGGAGGTTAGAAGTGACTGATGGTATACCACCCACAACTCTAAGACAAGGAAATAGGGTAGTCTCGACCATACAAACTGTTTGTCGCCTTCTCAAACCTAATTCTGTAGACGAGACACTTATTTGTACACTCAACTCTTTACTAATAAAACCCATACTAGCAACTAGTCAGTCTTACAATCATCGGTCAAGTGACCTTCCTGTACAACTCTTGTCCCAGCCATCCTGACAAGATAATAGATAGGATAAGGGGGTTATCACGAGGGAACCAAGGGGTGGTTACAATAAGTAAGCAGGTAAGTTAGTAAATCCATATTAATTTGGTTCATAAATGGTTTTACTCTAAAAATAAAAATGAGTTTAGTAATTATTCAATTTGTTATAATAAAACATAGAAGGCCACTGCTCAACCATCTGTTATCCACTTATTCTTCTTTAAGTCAACATCCAGGAGGTTGGTTTGGTGTTTTTTTTCTATCCATCCGTAGCTGGGTATGCACTCAATCCTTTGGCTAGTTAGTGCTGCCTGCACCATCTGGTAGAAACCCCATGTACTAGGGGAGTTCATAAAGTGTGGTGGTTCCCCCGCTGCCTTCCACACTGAATTTCTATGAGTGAGCGCGAAAGGGACTATCAATATTGCTAGGAAAGGTATTTTCACATAGCTTCCAAGGTTCTTTTACATGCCACAATTGACATTGGACTGACAGCTTTACTTCTTTTCCAAAGGAAGTTGTGCTATGGATTTTAATCGCTCAGTAAAAATTCCTCAACCTTGAATGGGTTTGAACCCACAAACATCAGATGCTGAAGCGAACACTTTATCCCCAAGATTACCGAAGTCGACTATAATTCACTAGAGAATATTAAATAATAAAGTGTTTGCTTCAAAACAATTTGATAAATAAGATATTTGAAAACTGTTGTGAGAGAGTTTTGAACTCTGGACATGTCTTTATGTAGGACTACATAACAGCTTCAGAGCTGTATTTTAATAGCTACTATATATAATTTGAAATTAGTGACTCCAACATACAGGGCTCTTAAAAAAAAAAGTAATGAACAAAGTGTAAAGTGGTCAGGTCTCTAGACCATTTCTTTTAAATAACTAAATTAGTTTGACATTATTTACATGTTAATAGGATCATACTGAAGTACTAAATTTATAACACCTTCTTGTTTTCCATTCGTCTAGGCCTAATTTAAGCTATATGTTAGAATCAAATGTTTTAATCATATCTAAGTGTTGGGTTTAATATTAAATATAAGTTGTCTAAATCTTAACCAAAGTTGTAAGCAATATTTGTTTTAAATTTCAAATCATTAACTTCATTTTTCGGCCTTTAACTTTTAAATCTAGTATTATTCATTTTCGTAAAGTCTTTGTGGGAATCTTAGCTTCATCTAAATTTATTACTTTTACTTTTAACTTGCTTTTTAATCTTATCAGTACCCGGAAGCTGTGAGGTGCACCTGTGTCTTGCACGTGTGGCCTCACAGTGGAAAGGGAAGGTTTGGCGCGAACTGCTAGCCAATCAGCATCCCCGATTAAGCGTCTGTTTTTGACCCTAAGTAGAAGGGAAGCGTCAGATGCAAGGCACTTTCGGTTCAGCACGCGAGTCGTGAAGACGTGCTGGAAAACTTCCTAATTAGCACGCGAGTCGATAGGACGTGCTGGGAGATTTCCCGATCAGCACGCGAGTAGAAAGGACGGGTATTGTAAAGTTCTAATACGTGCTTAGAGATGGGTTGGAGGAAGACTAGGCCATGTGGCTAAAGGCCCACGGCATTAATTATTTTATCATCTTTTCATGTAATAAGTATTCTGTTTCATCTTTACCTTAATTAACCTAGTGCAAATGTCTTAAATGTTTCTCCATAATAAAACTTAAAATTTCTACTTCACAAGTTCCATTTCTTTAATCGGCGACGTCCTCTACCCCCACCATAATATTAAGTTACCCCGAGATGCTCTACCAATCAAGCTGACTGCCGTGGACCGATAATAAGTTGAGAAGGTGAGGAGGAATGGTGACTAGGTACAAAAGAATGTACTATTTAAAAGATTATATATAACCTGCTCGAACTTCCATCCATCAGACATTGTGGAGACCATTTGTGTGAGTTCATCCTCATGACACTGTAACACTCTGTAAACGTGTTTCTTTGAGTCCCGCAGCGGTCGCATATCCCGATGGCAGATGCGCTCCTTCACCAAACGAATTAGCTCGGTTATGTTGTAAAACTCTGCTTCTTCCAGCACACCTGGCAATTATGGTATTTTTTTTTAGAGAAATGACACAAAGACAGACTCAACATTTGTAAATATTTCAAGCTCAGTGACACAGCATTATATTTATTGGGAGTTTTCAAGTACGTAAATAAAATAAAAATGTTTTAAGAATCTCTCAATATGAGTTTTAAATGATAAAGAAATTAATTACAAGTTAACCCTTACCTAAAATTACCAAAAATATATGGTAACCTTCATATTGAGAATTTTATGGATAAATACAGTCAAGTCTAGATAATTCAAGGTTCTCTTATGAAAATTTGATTGAGTCAACAGGAAAAAACCTATTGTTAGGAATATAGCACTGGGTTTTACAAACTGTTGGGTTAATGCCGGGATCACGATCAACTTAACGTTAACTTAATGTAACTTAACGTAAAAGACCTCCTTGTGTGTTTAAACTTAACGTAAGAGATGTCCTGGGAGGTCTTTTACTTTACGTGAAAGTTACTTGAAGGGTAACACGTGATCTAGCCAGCCAATCATTATGAGAGTGACGTCAACAGGGCTATTTAGTAATTCATTTGTTGGTATTATGACCAATGTTTACTCTTTAGCGTAAGTTATAGTGATCAGACATTGAAACAAAATAATTAAACTAAAATAGGAAAGTTAAATTTATCAAAAAAGTTTTGTAATAGATATTTATTATATCGATTGAAAACTATAAACATTCACAGATCATCACTGTAAAACTAGTACAAATCACAGATCATACTCGAGAATGAAGATGTTTGGCTCGAGTTGTTACGTTAAGTTACGTGAATCGTGATCACACATATGTTAAGTTAACTTTAAGTGAACGTTACGTTAAATTGATTGTGATCCCGGCATTATACGCATAAGTATGCCTACTACTTAAGCTATTATGTTAGGGATGAGGAAGGTTGAGTTTAGAGGAAGTCTATTCACATTTGTGTGTTGGCAGAGCAGGAAAACATAAGAAAAAACACTTTCAGTACACCCGATCAGGATTTGAACCATGATCTCCCCATCAACGGCAGTCCAGTCTAATGCAAAAATAGCTCCTTTGACCATTTGGCCACCAAAGCAAGCATGAATAGCCTGTACATAGTTAAATTGTTTGTCTGATCGATACTATTAAAATTTTTAATTGACTTAAGCGTGGAAGGTTTGGTTAAGTTGGCAGAGTAAGAACTGTGTAATAGTAAACATTAATTAATGCCGCTTAAATTGAAGTTTAATATATTTCTTTATGAGGTTCCCACTTTGTGATCTATAGTCCTACGTGTGATAGTTTACTCTGTGTTATTTAATTCAAAGATTTCCAAGATTTTGTAAACAAAATAAAAAAACAATAGCATAGGGTCTATATTTGCAAAAGTTACGTGTTTGCTTTGAAAAATGGATTTTTAAATGTGAGCCTTTATAAAAACTATACCGGTAGCCTAAATCTAGTTTGAGATAAAATATGGCCAGTCACTATCCCTTTTCTTAGGTTTTTTTTATATTAAAAGATATTTTAATAGGAATTGTACTCAATCTTTTGGTATTATTTATTTTGTAAAAATAATCATAGAAAATTGATATAATGATTAGAAAGAAAAAATCTGTAGGCCTATGTATTTAACTATAAGTACTGTACAATCCTCTTTAGCCCTGCATAACTTATGACTGAATTTTAAGAGGCTATTCATTTAAACTTACCTCACAAATTCTGGTTTTAAGAAGCTACACGTTTACCTCTTTAACAACAGGCTACATGTGTGTGAGACTTATAAGAAGAAAAATTTATCACACTTATTTAATTTAAATACATTTTGTTTAGTTGAATGTAATGTGCTTCATTGGCAGTTTGATAGCTTACCAAACCTAACTTAACAAGAAAGTTAAGGAAAATCAATTCTTCGAAATTACACACATGCCTTGATAAAGCACAGTAAAAAAACCTCCAATACTGCATCTATAAAGCAAGAATACAGCTATACTTTGGCTACCTACTATAGCAAGATTAGTCAAGGGAGTTGAGACTCCCACTCCCTCTCAGTTTATTATAGCCTATTTACTGTTTAAATACAATTAAAACAAATGAATAATTATTCTAAACACAAGAAAATTAATAGCATTGGATTCATCAACTTACCTTCTTCAGCTAAATCTTTGTTTATTACTAGTTTTCCGTGCCGTAAATAGTTGAGAATGGGACTGAAGTATGTTGGATCTCTATCAATTAAGTATGCCCCCGTCTCGTCCTAAAATTGTTGAAAAATAAGGAAACACTTTTTATAAGTGCAAGTAAACTTCAATCAATAATTGATAAGAAATTCAATAAACGTAACCGAACACATCCAAATTTTAGTAAAACTTACCCTGTCTGATATCAAATCTGAATCCTCTTGACATAGTCTGTAGAGAAATGAATTTGGATCTCGTGAAAGTGTAGTTTTTGTAGTTAAAAAATACGTACCACCAACATTAAGACGAACCCATTGTTTACTACCTCTTTTGATTATATTATTTTCTTCTGGTGATTTAGTGTTTGTATCGTTTATGTCCGCCATGATTGTTATGTGTAAAAGAGTGTCTTTAGAAATTCTATATTGTTTTTGTGGACATCTATAAGTATCTTATTTAGACGCTATTTGCGCTAAACAATATGAATTAGACACTGGCGTGGCGAAATTGTGAAGCTTAAAAATATAAAATGATATTATCAGAATTAGTTTAAGATTACTATTTATTATTATTATTATTATTATTATTATTATTATTATTATTATTATTATTATTATTATTATTATTATTATTATTAAAACAAAATACAATCACATATTAAATTCATAACATTATATACACACATCTCTATTAAGGCAACGTAACTGATTTTACCCAGCCGAGAGTCTGTATGTATTCTTAAATGTGAATGTATCTGTATAGTTTCCAACAACGAGCTATTAAAGCTCATGGAAACACTGTCCCAAATAAAAAAAAATTAAAAAAGTGTTAAGGCAAACATAGGTTTAATATTTTATAATGTTAAAATTTGTCCTATTCTAAACCATGATTTATATCAATTAGCATGAACAAAATTAGAGATGAACCAGTCATTATTTTGGGAAAAAGCAAGGCTTTACAATTGAGTATATTAAATTCTAAATTTGGGGGAATTAATGATTATAACAACGTCAGGGTAGACAAGATAAGCTCAGCTATCCCATAAGGTTTTGAAAAAATAGAGAAAACATCCCTTAACATAAAACAGATGTATAATGGAAATTTTAATGCTCATTTTTAAAACGTAGTGACTTGTTAGCAAGCGTGCGAAGCAAGTGTGGCATTTCCTTTTGGTAAGATAAGTTTATGCCTCTCCGTCTAATGCACCCGGAAAATGAGGCCCGAGGGAGCTATGGAAGGTGATGCGTACGCAATTGTTCATCTCAGACACTGAAGGTTACCAGTAATTCGATTATTCCCGACTCGATAGTGCTACATTCTAACCATACAGAGTGTGTTTCAAAGGTTTATTTCAATGTAGATTAGTTTTATGATTATGACTTGAATATTATATTATTGAGTTGTTTTAAATTTCGTACTAAAATATAATTATATCAGTAATGTTTTAGGATTTAGTGTATGTACCGTAGAAGAAAATGGGAGATGCTGTAAACATCAAAAATGACTCTTTCGATTCAATTGACTTTTTGTTAAATAATTTTACGTAAGATTTATCTTTTAAACGAAAAGTGCCTTTTGTGCAATAAATTGTACACTATCTTGTTCATATGGATTGCATACAAATTTTAGCCCGTGATTGTTCACACGGAATTGGTAAAGTACGGTATCTACTAACCCCTGATTTTAATAAGCATCCCAATCTGTAAGGCTCTATTTCGTACCAGAATACTATCATATATTAGTATTTTGGTAGGATAAACGGCCATTTAGAACGGAAGTAGAAATTTCCTTCTGGAAGTCCTTTTCTTCTACCTAGACACAACTATAAGGTAAGATTCTGGTACGAGATAAAGCCTTCCAAATGAGCTTCCTTCAAAAATCATCGTATATACTAGCCTACAACTTATTTAAATAAAAAAACTCACCAGTTTAGAACTTTGTTATACTTTTCAAAGCTTTTACCAACACATTTATTTCACTTAACTAATCACACATTGTTCTATCTCATATATTCAATCAAATTAATGAATAATGTCAAAATGCCATATTGCTTTGTATGGGTGTAAAAGAGAGAGATACCCGACAGTTTCCTTCTCTCTTACACAATGGTATGCAGCCGACAGCTCTAAAATTTTAGCCACTAATTATTGTCGTCTGTTTCTCGACGAGCGCTGCTAGATATATTTAACATTCTGTGGGAGGAGGAGGTAATACCAACGGCATGGTAAATTTCCTTTCTGATTTCTATTCTAAAACCGGGTAAAAGCGCGGAGATAACCAGCTCTTATCGGCCTATTGCACTCTCGTCCTGTTTTGGTAAAATCATGGAACACTTAGTTAAAGCGCGTTTAGAACAATTTCTGGAAATGAACGAACTCCTTAATCCTATGCAATTTGGGTTTAGAAAGGGACGTTCCACACTTAATAGCCTCTTTATTTTAGTTTCTGATATTCAAATTGCTCTATCACAAAACTAATATATATCAGTTTTTTCCTCGATATATTCCTACGATAATGTCGAGCATTCTGTTTTGTTTGATAAACTCTTTCGCCTGGGTTGTTCTAGCAAAATGTGTTATTGGTTAAGCTATTTATTTCAAAATAGATCGTACATTGTAAATATAGGACAAGCTAGATCATCTCCTCGAACTCAACGAAGGGGCCTACCACAGGGATAAGTGCTTAGTCCTCTGTTATATGCAGTCTATTCGAACTATATTGATAGCTCTTTTCCTGTTGGTATAACGACTCTACAGTATGCGGATGATGTGGTAATATACGTTCGGTCTTGTAACTTGTCAGAGGGGATGGGTAAGTTACAATCAGTGTTTCCTTTGCTTTCAAATTGGTTGACAGCCCACTTTTTGACTCTAAATGTATCTAAATGTTGTGCGATAATATTCACCCGTCATAGAATGAGAGATAACTTAATTAGGCTAGTTTATGAAGGTCGTCGAATTCAGGTACAGCCGATGGTGCGTTTTTTAGGCATGACACTAGACATGAAGAGATCTTGGCTCCCTCATTGTTTGGAATTATCTGGAATATGTGACAGATCTATAAATACTATGAGATCAATGGCGGGTGCCTCTTGGGGCTCCAACCCATATACAATGTTACAAATGTATCGTGGGCTTATACGTTCTCGATTGGAGTATGGGTGTTTTTTTTATATCACGCTGCATCACGATCTACACTAGCAAAGCTAGATAGGATCCAATATGCGAATATAAGACTGTGTGTGGGCGCTTGTCGTACATCACCAACCAATGCACTCCTTACTGAAGCGGGAGAACTCCCGTTATTTCTTAGGCACCGTCTGTTGGCGGACAAATTTTTATTAAAGATTGTTCAACTTCTAGTTATCTGCAACGCAGACTTCGGATCCTTACAAACTATGTTCAGACAAAACAATATAGGTTAAACAAAACATGCCCATCTCTGGTGGATAGTTTCTTGGGTTTGAATGAACTGCGTCAGTATATTTTTACTCTTTCGTATCCTGTACAGTGTATACATTGTGTACAGTGTACAGTGCCCTTTGGGACGTACCAGTGGTATTATCGATTCCTGATTCAGGAGTAAAAAGAGTTACCCTTCCGATCGAACAGAAGTTAAATGCAGTAAGGAATATTAAAGAAAGATGGAGTAGATACAGACTTATATTTACGGATGGTACTAGGAGGGGAGGGAAGGGGAGCCAGCCCTAGTGAATGCGACCTTCTATGACAGTAGTATTAATTATGGTCAGACATATAGACTACATTAATGCATCAATATTTACAGATGAATTATTTGCTATCCTACAGACATTGAAATATATCTTATCTTTACGTCTGCAGCTTGTAGTGGTATTATGCAACTCCCGTAGCGCATTGGAGTCTATAAGTGGCTTATCAAGCCCTCCATCACACCCATTGATAATTCAAATACTCGAAGAATGCGCCTCTCTACGAGCTAGGGGCTACGAATTAGGGTACCAATGGATTCCTAGTCACGTGGGTATAGTGGGTAATGAGAGAGTAGATAGTTTGGCATCTAGTGTAAATTTACTTTACATTGTACAGGAAATCCCGCTACCGTATAGCGACTTTATACCGAGGGTAAAACTCAGAAGTAAGGTTAAATGGAGCGAATGGTGGGGGACCACATGCCAGCAAAAAAAAAAATAAAAGGTACCATGGTGTATGTGGTACAAAATTAGCTACATCATGGTTTTCAGGAGTTAAGGGCACTAGAAAGTTTATTTGTACAATAATCCGCCTTCGGCTCGGACACGCCTACACGAAATACCGACTTTATTTGATGGGCAAGGTTCCGTCCTCACATTGTGTGATTTGCCACGTTCCTGAAAGCTGTACAACTTCCTTCTAAATATAAATATGTCGGTGTAGAGACGTACAAAATATGTCTTCCCGGTTATCTCGTAGACGAAATTCGTGTTGAGTTAGGCCGGGAACACACGAGCGTTGTATCAACGGACGTTGTAACGGACGTTATTTTTGACTGACGTTATTACCTTGGTCACACAGAACGTTAGTATACGTCGAAAAACCGATAGAAAAGAAAAATGGACGATGTTGAAGCCGCGGTTATCGTTTATGCTGCATTCAGAATGCGAAATAAAAAACGAAAACAAAGAAAATGGTGGGTGCATCCCATAAACAGTGAAAGACTATTACAAGGTGCATTTTATACACTATATGGGCGTCTTCGAGATGATGAAGAAAAGTTTTTCAATTATTTTCGTATGTCCCAATCATCCTTTGATGAATTGTTTGGCAAAATAAAACAAAGGATTACGCATAAGAATACTAATATGAGACTTGCAATACCAGCGGAAGAGATGCTTGCTGTTGCTTTAAGGTAAGTAGGACTTTATTGTGACTAATAATTAAAATTTGGCTCCACTAGGTTCTGTCCCATTGATAGGTTCTGTCCCATTGAGGGTGTGGAAAGACACACACAAACACATATTAGGAAATTATATAAATATATAGTCAATGTATACACGTACTTTGTGGAACTTCTCTATTATTAGAAGGACAATAAAGAAACATTTTATTTAGTCTATACTATTTTTTCTGACTACTTTATTAATAAAAACTAAGAATAAAAATTCCTTATTCAGTATTTATTATGTTTTAAATAGTATTGGATTAATAATCATTAAATGAGTCCATTGAAGAGTCAGTGACGTTCGTTGACGCACTTGATGGTGGATCATCACCAACAGGAGAAAACTGGGTGAAGTAAGACGTTAATGGTGTTGCTGAACGATGTTGATTTATATACTGTGGCTGGTAGCTGTTGTTGATGGGTTCTTGGTGCACGATGTTATGAGGACGATGATATGGCGTTACAACAGAAGAAATACTAGGGACAATGGTTTGTTTGGATCGTTTAATATTTTGTAGTAGTTCCATAACTTTAATTCTGAAATGCATTTTTTCATCCATTGTGAAGGTTTTTACTATCGGCAGCGTAGACTTGTAAAATGATAAATCCTCGTCATCATCATTTGAACTTCCTTGCCGCGAATCAATGAAAGAAGCAAGTTTTTCTTCCAAATCAAATTTCTTTTTCTTTTTTTGTGGTGGACATTTAAAATTGGTAACATTTTGTTTTTCAAAGCTTACATTATCATTTTTTCTCTTATTGTACTCCACGTCAACAGTACCTGTATGTTGAGCTTCTAGGTCTGTTGTTTCCTCTATTTCCACTTGAATACTGCTAGCAGTGGGTCGTGGTTCTTGGCATTTATTTAAAAATGCTAATTGTTCCCCATACACATATCTTGTTACATTCTTAGAAGCAGAACCAGATTTTATATTTTCATTTTTTTTTTTTTTTTTACTACGGACATAATTGTCCCGAACAGCTCTCCACTTGTTGATGACTTCTTGTACTAAAACATAAAAGAATGGTTGAATAAATAAAAAAAAGCTATCTATAATTATTAATAATTAGGGTCAAGTATAAAAACAAATTATTAAACAATTATTTTAATGAGATAAACAATATTTTTCTCAATTAATAACTTAGTGGAGTCGAAAGGTAAGGTTATGTTAGGTCAGTTTATAACGTAATAGGTTTTTATGTGGCTAAGGTAATAATTAACAATGTTTATTTATTCTTTAGGATTAATGGTTTTCTTGGACCAAGTAATCATTTTATCAATATTTTAATTATATTTTAATTGGTTTCAGATATTTGGGCAGTACAAACAACCTTAGTGATTTACACTATCATTATCGAATAGGACGATCCACTCTTAGCAAAATTATACAGACAGTTTGTAAACAAATTTGGGAAGTATTGCATGAGGAATGCATACCAATACCTAGTAAAGAAAATTGGAAAGAAATAGCAGACGGTTTTCAACAGAAGGCAAATTTTCCACATTGACTAGGGGCTATCGATGGCAAACACGTTAGAGTTATCAAACCTGGAGGAAGTGCATCCTTATATTTTAACTACAAACATTATTTCTTTGTGGTTCTACTGGCCGTTGTAGAATCTAACTACCGCTTCACATACGTTGACGTTGGATCTTTTGGAAAATACTCAGACTCCACTATCTTTAGAAACTCCTCCTTATGGCAGGGAATGCAAAATAAATCTATTGATATCCCAACACCAAGTGTGATACCAGGAGTTTCTAGACCCTTGCCTTATGCATTCATAGGTGACGAAGCTTTTGGGCTGTCATCAAACATGCTTAGACCTTATGCAGGTAAATATTTACAAAGGGAGAAACGGATATTTAACTACAGGCTGTCACGAGCTAGGAGATATGTGGAGTGCTCTTTTGGAATCTTAACCAATAAGTGGCGAATATTCCATAGACCTATTGACGTGGGTATAGAATTTTCCGTGGATATTGTGAAATGCTGTTGTGTGTTGCACAATTTTGTACGTGAACGTGATGGATTCAGCTTCGAGGATACCCTAACAGTAAATGGAATGGATGTGATTGAGGTTATGGATGATCATATACATGTTAATAGGTCTGCAAACATTTTTAGAGATGCCCTAACCAAATATTTTGTTAGTGACATTGGACAAGTACCATGGCAAAACGAAAAAATTTGAAATCTTTGTAATCATTTTAATAATTGTAACCATTGTAATAACTGAACCACTTTGTAATAGCTGTCATAATTAAAACAATTATAAACAGTTTTATAAAATAAACAGGCCTACTTTCATATTATTTTCTACTTACCAATTACTTTTCTTTCCGTTTCAGTTTTCCCCTTGAAATCTTCGGTTACTGCTTCGGAAACATTCAACCACTCTTCATTTTTTTTATTACGGTCTTTATACTCGGTGCTAGTTACATCCCACAAAACAGGACGCTTTTCAATCTCCGATATCAAATGTTCTATATCCATTATAATAATCTACTTCAAAAATATTGCCTCTCAAAATGACCTCAACGGACGTCAAATTGACGGTCGTGTGTCTGGATCAGTACTGTCACATAATATGCTACAACGTCCTGTGTCACTGTTCAACGTACGTTGTAGCATGTCTCGTCCGTCAAGAGCGTTGTACGGACGTTAAATTGTACGGACGTTATTCGTGTGACTGGCTGCATTTAATTCAATACCATACAACAACGGACGTTTCAACGGACGTTACAACGTCCGTTAATACAACGCTCGTGTGTTCCCGGCCTTAAGGCTAGGTTATGTGGATCAGACTTGGATTGAACTCAGAAAAATCAAGAAAACAGCATCGGGAGTGAATCGAATTCAAAATGTTCCTGGCTTATTTAAGAAAATATCTTCAGTTCCATTGAAAAAAAAAAAAATCAACTTTGTGCTTTGTACACTTTACATTATGTATTATAATTATAAAAAATATTATTAAAAACAATGTATTTCAACTTCTTGAACACAATGTGCTTTTCACTATTCGCAATTAGTTTGCGTTATGAATTAATATAAACCCAACTTTATTTTTTTACAAAACTTTATAAAGTTAAATAAAAGATTATGTTATAATTGTATTGTAAGGGAGACGGCTAGACAAATATTAGAAACAGACATTTTGGGTTCGAGGCTTGAATTCCGCCATCTTGAAATATAGTTTGTCAGTCAAATTTTAAACTTTTCGGGTCAAGACATTTTAAAAACATTATTATTTTCATGAAATAATGCCGGTGAAAGTAAATATTATTCCGCCTCTACCAGCGAATTCAAAGCAACCAGGTGTCACTCCATCTTTATTGTACAATGGCTCAAAGTTTCAGGGTCATCAAAAGTCAAAAGGAAATAGCTATGAAGTTGAAGTAGTATTTCAGGTTAGTTTTTACTCTAAAATAAAGATACTAATAACTTAGGTTTCAACTCGACCCTCAATTTATTCATTACCAGCCAAATAGTTATCATAAAAATGGTAACTATTTTATTTGTTTCAGCATGTAGATGAGGAGAACTCCTACTTGTGTGGTTACTTAAAAATTAAAGGATTAACAGAAGAGTTTCCGACATTGACGACGTTTTTTGATGGTGAAATAATAAGCAAAAAATACCCTTTTCTTACAAGAAAATGGGATGCGGATGAAGATGTGGACAAAAAACATTGGGTAAGAAATTGTTTTTTTGTTTTATCCTGCCAAATGTATTTTATCTGTATAGGCCTACTTTTCAACAACGAGCTAGTAAAGCTCATGGAAACACTTTCAAATAAATAAATGCCATTTTATAAATAAAATGACCCTAAGAGCTTAGCTAGCATCAATTTTCATGTCTTAATGTTTTAATAAATGTTGAATGAAGTAAAATTCTCAGCTTAACCTCAAATGTAATATTTTTTTCACAATTTTTTTTTTGTCACAGCTTCTTGCTACCCGTTGGAGTTATACAAATATTAACTAATCACGTTAATATGTTTAGGATTTTGAAGTTTGAATCTAGAGGAAGTGAGTATCCACATTTGCGTGGAAGGAGACTAGATAACCATTTAGGAAAAACCATTTCTTCATTGCACATGACCGAGATTAAACCTCGATCTCCCTATCATCAGCAGTCTATTTTATAATGAGGCGACACTTTAGACCATTGATTGGCAACTAGTCTATTGCAATCGACTGGTCAATTTCGCTGCACTTTTCAGTTGAGAACTTAAGAAAAATACATTGTCATTAAAAGTCGATATCTTCTAAACTCGCAAGTAAAGTTTTGCGTCACTTCTAAAGTGTTTGGCTTTGAATTGTTCATTATAAGTTAACAAAGTTTTTTTAATAAGCTTGAATTTAATATCATTGGATATCTCATATTTTTGTAAGAGTAGTGCTTGTATATACATTTTATGATTTTCGGTTTTTTTTAGAAATAAAAATAATGTGCCTAGAAGTTAACGGTTCTTAGGTTTCATCCTCGACCATTCAACCACTGAAGTCGGTAAATAAAATTATATTCTAATAGAAAGAGTAGGCTTCAATATTAATAATGAATTTACTCACCAAAGGAATATATATTGGCCCTGTAGTATGCGCGCATGCACACACACACATAAACAGACAGCAAAGAAACAAATGGTATGTTCTATTACAAGTTTCCCTGAATGAAGCCCAATTTAATCTCTTATCTGGTAAATGCAACATGCAAGCCGCTGGATTTTCTGGATTATGTAGCGAAGTTAGGCTGGTGAATAGTAAACAACCATGGCAACTAGACCTACTTTTTCTTTGCCCTGCATCTCACAACGTGAAGGGCAGTCACTGATCACAAAAACTAGGAATCATGCTTGAATTTTTTGCATCAGGGATAGAAACCCAGAAAAAGTGCTTGAATTTTGGCATCTTTCTGAGATTTAAAAGCGAGGAGCAATGTAAATAGCTTTTAGGGACTTTCAAATTTCATAAATTGGTTTGGGGTAGATGATACCAAATAACTCGTAGAGGCATCTAATCCACTAAAAAAAATTCAGCCGAAAACCATTTCTAGTTGCTACTGAAGGCATTTAGTTAAATTAAAATGCAGGCAAGGAGCACTCTAAATAGCTTCTAGGGGTATCCAAATCCAAACATTTTTCTTAGCTTTGAGAGGAGTTTAATTTAAAAAAAATTTCCAGTTTAGTAAATAAGGTTTTGCTGCCACAGGGTGTAACACATTTGTATAGGCCTACAGCTACAGTTTGACTTACCTTCTCTCTCTCTCTCTCTCTCTTAGCTGAGCATACAAGTGAAATAATGAATTACTTTCTGATCCATGCCTTAAAAAAAGTTTGATGAGAATTAAGAGTAACTCTACAGTTGTAGTCTGGACAATTTTTTTAGGGGGAAGGGAGGGACCTATCTGAGGTGGCGAGTGGCAAATTCACCCAATAGGAGATGGTTGGGATTTTTTTTTTACAAAGGTCCATCTTGAAGTAATTTAAAGTGTTTTAAGGCATAATTAATATTGTAGGTAGTATGAATTGTGTAGGAATCCAATAGTCTAATATAGGCGTTTAGAATAATTAGAATTATAAGAATTTATTCTTGCCCAAGTACTAAAATTTGGTGGCACGCTCAACACACCTTTTACAAAACATTTGCATTCAGAATAATTTGTTCAAGGTCTCACAACCAGAGGAAAAGCCCTTTAAAAGCTCAGAGAAATTGTTTTCTTCCAGGGTTTGAGTGGCCAGCCTGTACCTGAGTCTTGCACATTTAATTACAAATGGAGAAAGGATGGTGATAGTCGAGTTTAGAGGAAATATGCCTGCATTTGCGGGGAGGGAGAGTGGAAAAGCATCGAGGAAAAACCACCCTCAATACACACCACTAAGATTCAAACCCTAATCTTGTCATTGGCAAAATATACTATGTGAGCTTGACATTTTGTCTGTATGGTCATCTATGCTGATAACCAGGTAGGCCTATTTTTGAAAACTAGAATGGAACATAATATGGTATCACATCAAATAGTGTAAATGCTTACACGACCGATGATAAAACTTTGCTCCAACTACCAAAAAAATTTAAACTATCCACATAGCTAAGAGGAAGTATCCGACACCTTGGTTCAGTCGGTAGCGTGTTTCTCTACTGAGTTAAGGGTCCAGGGTTCGATTCCCCGCATGACCGAAAGATTTATCATTGGTAAAATGTGGATTTACCCTTTCACAGTGATGAACTAACGGCCTGCCTTAGTCTTCAGTTATATTATAAGGCATATGAAGCTACGACAGGCCTAGCAAGCCGGTAGTGGAAAATATTTATAGCTTGAATAAAAAACTGACCCGACCATAGGTTAGAAACGGTAATGGATGTAAAGTAACATAGGTAAGAGGAAGATGGAGGCACCATTCTAAACCGACCCAGCAACATGCTGGAATTATTTGATGATTATGATAATGACATGTTCCCTAAATTGAAAAATGACACCTGGACATGGGAATCTTAACAGTTTTTATAGAACAGTATTGGTAGATTACCAAAAGGCTAAGAGGTAGCCTATTTTTTAAATTTAATTTAGGAAACAACAATTATTTCTTACTTTACTTTTAATTTTGATGTTGAGTTTTTTTCATTTCGAACAGAGCAAGTTTGGATCGTTTTACCAGTATGCCAAGACTTTCAATTCTGATAGTTTTGATTATGAAGCACTGAAAACCACAGACTACGTGTTCATGCGGTGGAAAGAGCACTTCTTGGTCCCAGATCACACGATCAAAAACATCAATGGAGCCTCCTTTGCTGGCTTCTACTACATATGTTTCCAGAAGTCTAATGCGACTATCGAAGGCTACTACTACCACAGGAGCTCAGAATGGTATGAGGTTAAAAATATTTTAGTGCTGCTTGTAAAGCAATGGCTCACAATTTTTTTAAATGTTTTTTATTTAAGATATGGTAACATCCATTTTCTGAATCGACTGATTATATCAGCACAAAGCCCATTTCTAAAACGCACAACACCCAGTCCTTTGTTCTCCATCTCGTCACTTAGAAAAGGAAAACCTCATTATCACCAAAAGTACACTTTTCACTCATCCAAAGAATTGATCCATGGACTCTTAACTCACTAGACGGATGCACTTTTGACTTATCTAAGATGTCAGACCTCAGAAACTTAATCTTAAGCTTTTTGTCATGTCTATTTTTTGGGTGTCAATGAAAATATTAGTGTTTCCTAGCCTCGCTAACTGTGAGCTTGTCGATGTTAAAGTAGACCCTGTCAAGAGTCAATCGAAATAAGTTGAGTCATTAGAGATCATTTAAAATATATTTTAATGGTTATCCTGACATTTGCTTAGGCCTGTTTTTTTTAATAGTCCTACATATTATTTCTGATATTGAATCGAAGTGGATAATCACATGCCAAAATACAATCTTTTGATTTTGTACATTTTCACAAAAGTCATAAATTAATGATCTGAGATTTGGTTGTTGTGCTCTACACAAAGTAAAATATAAGGATGAGTCGCTAGTAATACGCATGCCATCATTATAGCACAGTTATAAACATATTTTTAAACTAAAAAGTTTAATTTTCATTAAAATTGTTTTGATATACATTTAATTGAGATTCATTTTTGTATGCATTTCATTGTGCTTGCTAATATTGGCTAATTTTGTTGATGCATTAATTAATTAATTTCAGGTACCAGTCATTAACTCTAAGCCACGTACCAGAACACAGCATCCAAATTTACGAGTTCAGGTGAAAGTGATATATTTCGTCAAGTCAGAACAATACTTCATCTAGTGTCGTCACGGTGTTGTCTGATGAATTATTTATCTGCGGTCGGCAAGTGTTTTGGAAAAGGTTTCCTAGGTACAAAGTGGTATTTTTTAACGTGATTTAGGGTTAGACCTAATTTTTATTTATAGCAGAAACTGTAAAGTCTGCACCGCAGAATTTTCTTTCTTTCTTTCTTTTAACCACTCAAATATTTCAAGCTGGTAAACTTTGTCGAACTATGAACTGTAGGCAAAGTGCTGACTGAACTTGTTAAGCTTGAACATATGTATTTTATTTGTGCATGTCTTATTGCTTCACATTTTACTTATTGTAACTATATAGTAAATGTGATGGTCACAAATTAACTGCAACAAAAACATACTTTGGGATAGTATATATTATATATTATACTGTATTTTGCAGTATTTATGCAATAATACTCTTTGTTGTTGAAGTGTTGTAAAGATAATTTTTAAATTGTTAGTTTGGAAGCACATAGTCGGAAAATACTCACTATTAAAAGAAATATATTTATAAATTATAATTTTTTATTTTTGCATGTATTCACATATATGTGTCTTTTTGTCTTGTGTTAGTATGTCAAACAATTTGAATGGCTTATTGATTTTTTACCATGACAGCCACCAATATTAATGTTAATTTTCTGAATTGTATATATCAATTTTTTATACAATGGTCTAAAACCGTACTTAGAAGTCAAAAATATTATATATATCCCCCCATAAATACACACAAAAAATAAACTTTTCTTACAGTCACCTTTAGTGTAAATTAAATGGTTAAATGTATAATCTCTTCATAGCAATTCATATTAAGTTAAGAGTACCACTTCATTGTGCCTATAGGGGCATGTTGGGTAATATAGGTTTTGACAGATAACCCTATGCTGATGTTCGTTTACTGTACAAAAAAAAAATCTTATTATAAACAAACATTTTAAACAGCACAAGATCAAAGGGCAGTTACTCTCTAATAATGTTAACATGCGTTTGTGAACACCATAAATAACAACTATAAAAACAATTTACCATGTAAAGTGGCAAGCCGACCTCGATTTGTTCCATTATAGAGGGCCCCTAGTTTAATCAGTCATGGAAAACTTAGTGTAGATGTTACTACGCAAAATATACTTTAATGCGTGAGAATTACATTTGTATTAAAGACTGGTCACTACCTAAATCTGACATGCCGCTTTAACGCACTTATAGGGTATATTCTATATAGCTCACTTGAGTGCAAATTATATGTATGACAAAATAAAGCCTACATGAATTGTAAATGGTTTTTCTTTGCTAACAAAAATTTTCAAACCTATTTACTTTTAAGTTGATTCACACACACATCAGTAGCTACTAACTTTACCAAATTTTCTGTGTTAAGTAACACAATAAACTAATTCTTATGACTAGAGATAGGGTAAAATAGCATTAATTTTCAGTTTTTTTAGCATTAGTTACTGGAAATTTAGCGTTTTGTGGCATAATTTAGCATTTTGTAGCAAAATAGGTAAAAATGTCTTTCGTCAATGTTTTTAGGGCTTATACAAAGGATTTATGATAAAAGCAACGACTAACGGAATGTGGGGATTAGCCGGATGGGCTGTGGAAGGCACAGGATGCAAGTAAAACCCGAGCTGAAGCACACAGACAAGTGAAACTCGATGATTTTTTAATCACTTATTTTCACTGAAAAACATCGTTTTATAGAAATTCTCAGCATTTTCAGGGAATTTGTGTCTATTTCGCTAAATAGAATAATTTAGCTAAAATACTCTCAAAATCACATTTTTCGCGTTAATTCGCGAAATAAAAATCACTTTAAACACTTTCAAATGCCATGAAACGCAAAGAAAACTTATAAATACCCTATTTTCGACCCTTTTTTTTCTTTTCGCGTTTTTCGCAAAAGCAAATTTACCCTATCTTTACCCTTATGACTTTGTGGAAGCTGTTGATCAAAATTTTGCAATAAAATTTACTTAGATATCTGCTGCAATTCTTAATGTTAAGGATCACATCATTCTTTATGATGAGTGCTGTTTATTTACTCACTCTATGGCATTAGGAACTCGAAAGTTCATTGCCAAACTCACAATAAAAGTATGGCAACTATCTCTTTTATAAGCTAGTTCCATCCAGTCCACCTCGTTACATCCCATCTCTTTCAGGTCCATTCATTGGCATAATGTTAAGTGTGAAGTGTGTTCTTTTCATAGTAAAAACCCCATTATGTTTGTTCCTTTTATATGTTACTATCCACCTTTCCTGTACATTCTTCCAAATAAAATACAATTACCTCAAAGTGAAAAGAAGTTTTACATATAGAGATATATGTTAACAGCAATGTGTGTGAACCTGCAATTTTATAAAATGCCTAGGCTTTCTATACAATTTTTAAGTGGTTTTAGCAAATTATGAAATAAATAAGTTTTGCTGTTGTATTTCATACTTTTCGTAGGAAATTTATAGAATAACGAGTCATATATTACCGAGAACAATAGCTAACCCAACTTAACCTTACTACCCTATTCTAAAATAACCTAACCTGACCAACTGAAATCCTAGGAATTGGGTGAACCTGCAATTAAACAGCGCAAGACTTAGATAAAACTGGATAAAAGAATTGATAATATATTCCGGGACTTCAAAAAAGTCAAAGAACTTAAACGAGTTTTGCTGTTGTATTTCATACTTATTTTTATCTCATACTTTGCCAAAACCACCCTGGTATTATATAAAAAGCCTAGGCATTTTAGAGAACGCCTGGATTTCACACATGCCAGTGACATATATATTATATATTCAAATCCAATGTCAATTTCCTGTGTTTGTCTTTTAACATGTTCCTATTTAAGTGTCCTCTCATTTTTTAAAAATTTCCTTTTTCTCCCTATTGTTTTTTGGTTGCCTAATTTAGGAAGTCTTGTGCGTTTCACAATACCTCCTGTTGAGTTCCAATAGAATGAAACCTAAATTGGGGAGATTGGGCGGTAATGATCGATTTTCTTCAAGATGCAGCCATTACCTCTTTGTCCAATGGCAGCAATGTAAAGTGTGAACTGTGTTTGTTCCTTTTATATGTTTTTATCCACCTTTCTTGTACCTTCTTCCAAATATAATACAGATTCATTCTAATGTTATCTCCCATTTCTTCCCATTGGTTTTGTCAATCAATACTCTGAATACTGTTCTATATTCTCTCGTTCATGTACTACTACCTGTTTCGATAATACATGTGTGTGGAGGTAGCATGGAAAACCATTTAGGGAAAAAAAATCTTTCAATGTACCCAACCTGTATTCAAATCCCGATCTCTCAGTCATTAGTGAGAGTTGACGTCTTAGACCTGTTGACCCCTGAAGCGAGTAAACAATTTGTTAATCAGAAGTTTTTTTTGGTAGAAGCGAGAAAAGTGAGATGAATGATATTTGTGTCCGTAGAAAAGTAAACAGGGACTACCAACTAATTTTTATCTTAGGTAACTTATTTAATTTGCACGTTCTGAACTGACAAATTAAATCTAATTACAAAATTGAAAAATGACACCTGGACATGAGAATCGAACCCGAGACCTTTGTCTTAGTACGCCAATGCTATAATCACCAAGCTATCCAAGAATCGTCCTGTGACCAGATTCACTCGTATTTGAAGACAAAGTCTGCTGGATGTGCAGACATCATCAATTACATATGAATGATCAATTAAGATCACGAACTATCAGATTACACAGCCACCATCGACTCTTGAGGGGTTTATGCTGTCAGTATAATGACTATGTAAAAATGCGCATATCATTAGGATTAAAGATCCAAGCTACTATATTGGTTTATTACTGTTATAACCACATCTAAATATATTCTTTAAATTGAAAAACATTTTGATACAGGAATCAAACCCTGGACTTAGTATACCAATGCTATAGCTAACCACTGAATGAACAAGTAGTCAGGTGACCTGGTGGTCTAGGGGTAAGATGTTAGACTTCTGTGCTGAGGGTCCGGGGTTCAAACCTCGGTCCCAGCACAAATTTATCTGATTGCCAAACCCTTCCTTCACCTCTGACAGGACGTGTATTAATCACAACTTGTGAATGTGAGGAATGCCAGGCCTCCACCGTGGTTCGGATTCCACGTTAAACTGTAGGTCCTCCATTTCATCTCACAATCACCCTACCACTGCACATTAGCGTGTGTATAACCCGAACGGGTAGTAAGACGCGGTGCTAATAATAATAATAATAATGTAGTACAGACCTAATGGAGCGCGTAGTTGCCAGATCTTTACCTGCTGGCGAGAAAGGTTGAAACTTTTTTTTATCAAATGTAATGGAATGTATGTTGTGTTTGCTGTTGTACAGAGATTAATCATTTTATGATAATATGTTTGAACTATGTCAATAGTATTGAAATAATGGTGGTTATAATGATTGTTATTTAAATGTGCTTTGTACATATAGTTCGACAAATTAACCTGAAATTATAAGTAGATCATCATCATCATGAACAGCTTCCATGGGTCTGTTTGGAAAATAAACCTCTCCACCGCCTCTTTTCCTCCCACCACCTTTCTCTCGCCCTCCACCTTGGCCCAGTCCTCTCCTCACTCGTCCTTATTTCTTTCATCCAATTGTCCCTTGGTCTTCCTCTCGGCCTCCTATCCCCCACCTCCATATCCAACATCCTCCTGGGCATCCTTTCCCTCTGCATTCCTCTCACATGACCAAACCACCTTAGTCGTTCCTTCTCTATCTTGTCCTGGACTGGCTCTTATTTTACTATTCCTCTTAATCTCTCATTTCTCATCCTGTCAAATTTTGTCACACCGATCCTGGTTATCAGAAATCTTATTTCACTTGCCTGCATTCTGCTTTTATCCTGTTCCTTCACTACCCACGTTTCTGTAGCGTATGTCAATAATGGTAGGTAATAGGCAGGCATTGTAGATCACTCCTTGTGCTTGTCTGGCATATCCCTGCTCCAAATCATGCTTCTCACTCTTCTGCTTGCCTTCCTCTCTCACTCTATTAGTAGATAAATAATAAAATTAGAATATGAACTAACATTTGATAACAACGCCAACTTAACCAAACACAAAGAAGGCCCACATCAAAATAATGACTGCAGCAGAGAACTGTTTGCATCTAGTGTATTTTCTAGGTAATTTTGAAACAGCGGTGCTTTTTGCCTTTTCAATACCAACATTTTTTTTTACCACAGCGGCTTACTACCTGTTTAGGTTATACACACATGTACTAATTATGCTGATTGTATTAGGGATGAAGAAGGTTGAATTTGTGTCGAGGTATAGTGGAAGACAATTTAGGAAAAAAACCCACCCTAAGTGCACTTGCACCTGACCCCCTGTAGCATGTCACCTAAATCAAAATGACATCTACAAACTGTAATCTGCACAAAATGCTAAACTACAATAAGAGAATCAGAAGAAGACAATTAAAACTGATGTATTCAGCTATAATATCATTTGGATTCTACTTGCATTATGTGGATGCTCCCGGATACGATCACCATGCTTTCACCAACTGTTCTGCTAGCATGGCGGAAGCAAAGGCGTGGCAGTTTCAATGCACGTCTAACCTCTTGACCTCAACATTGAAGAAAGACCCGATGATCTTTGGTTCGTTGTCACGAAGCCACGAGCGACGACCACTACGCCCCTAGCGGACTTCCTTGGCAACTCTTTCTCCACCGTTCTAAAACCCCCTTCTCTTTTCTCCCCCCTCCTTGTTTACTTGCCCAGTTTGCTAGTCAAAAAAAAAGAGTATATAACGGGGGAATCCTAGGTTCACAGATTGTAGTTCATCATTGGATATCTTCGAAGAAAGAAACTCTGCTCCAGCACCTGTAGAAGATACTGCTGACCATGACGGTTAGGTCGTGAGTGTCACCGCCTCGACGCCGAGGGAATCCTGTCTATTAATCCATGTATTCAGTTATTTTCTAAGTCCTTCAGACTTGTTGAGTTAGTCCATATGACTATATAAGTTTTTGTTAGTCAAAGTGGCTGTAAGATTAGTGCCATGTCCATCAGACGTGATGTTTTAGTCAGAGTGACTATGTTTAGTTTTTGTTAGTCAAAGTGGCTATGAGATTAGTCCCACGTCCATCAGACGTGATGTTTTAGTCAAAGCGATTAAGTTTAGTTTTTGAGTCTAGATGACTTAATTTTCTGTTAGTCAGAAATTTTGACTACATATTTTTCCTATATCCTTATGATATAACTTAGATACAGGAGCCTTGAGCTCTATATGTAATAGGACCCAGGCTTAAGAGTCCTCTTCTTCACAAGTTCGTTATTCCATTTTAAGTCCCTAAGACTTCACAATATTACATGACGCTGTGGACGTCATGCTCAGATGTTCATATTTTTGTATGACTACAAGCAGGTTGTCTAACGCCTTTACATGAGGACCTAGTTAGGTCAGTATCTCACAGCACTATAGTTGGCATCTCTTATTCTGTGTTATTATTTTGGGTGCACAAAGTGCGGAACATGGCTAAGTTTGTATGGTGGCCTGCACAGATAGTATTTTTAATCGCCCCTTGGTTGGCGCTTCTTATGATTTAGTATTTAATATTGGTGTATACTAAACTTGATGTTTACCCCAGGTAGTGGGTAAGGATGTTAAATGTACTATTGAATGCTCTGGCAGTAACCACTGGGAAAGGACCGGGCATAGTACTATTTAGTGTAGACACCTGGTTGCTTTTTAGCCATTTGCTGATGTTATGGACAATCCGCCCTCTTACAATCAACTATTGATCTCTGAAACGGTTCTTTATTACAAGCCAAGCCAGCTAGCTAGGCCGAACTTAGGTTAATAACTCTAAAATTATAGGATCTGTTGTCACATCTTTAGTTGTAGTTAATTCACCATGTTTTTTGTTTAGACCCTTCTGGTGGAAGTCAGGTGCTAGCCCGGCTGTGTTGAAATCCAATACTCTCTGTATACGTAACGTCCTTTTGACTGTTGCCGTGTCGTCTTGGACACTTATTCCCCCGAGCCACGGGAAGTTCCTATAAGTTTGGAGTTGTTAAAGCTTATCTTATTTGCCAGTTTAAAACGTAATATTGTTCATCTGAGAGTTACTAGTTTTCCTTTGCCTATTTAACGGACTTCAACCACCGTTACAATTCTTTGGTCCAACTTTCTATTTTTCTTTACCGATTGTAACCCGATATCAACTTTTATGTTATTGTATAATAAATCTATTTTTGTTACCTATTTAATTCTTTCACTATAATAATATATGTACCTATCTCTATACTGTTTCCTCCTCTACATATTAGAGTGAAGGGGAGGAGCGATAGACCCCATTCCCCTGCGTCATCGGCAGTATAGTCTTTAGCAAGAGTGCCGCCTTAGACCACAAGGCTTCCAAAACGAGTCCCAACTGTTATCCGTAATGATTTATTTGTTCTAAAATCAGCTAGATTATAATCAAGGTGTCCAGCCAAACCATATTTTAAAATTCCCTAACTTGTCCAGGTTTTTAAGAGCTAATTTCCGACTTTTCCAAGTCAATATAATATTACAAATATTACAATCACAACTTTATGTAATAATATTTTTAAACACATACACATTCTGAAATTGTGTCACTCTATTAAGGGGTTAAAGGATTTCAGCCTAAAACAATGGACCATTGAGTAGTTAGATTTCAGTGAGATCATATTGAAAGTTCACCTTACACCAATACACTTTAAAATTGTTGTGAGACACATTATTTTATAGTTTCTTCTTCCTATAATGTAAATGAATTCTCATGGGTGCACATAACCATGACTAAACTTTGGCTAATGGCGTACAGTAGAGGGGTGGAAAGATGACCCGAAAATCACATGTTGACTTTGAGAATTGAGATTATTATAAATAATAATCAACAGAGACAACTGTGTTAAAAAAGATTCAAAGTAGGTATTAGCTGGAAGAAAAATCTTATTTTGACTATTTTAAATGAAATTTCCATATTATTTTAGTGTATATGCGAAAATTCCAAAAATCTGATCAAATTCCCTGACTTTTCCAGGCCACTGGACACTGTATGGGGGTGGGGGTGTGTGTGCAGTTCATGTTTGGATTATCAGCAATTCACCCTAATTTAAATTTTTATTTCTTTGATGTATTTAACGTGCACTTTTTGAGCCGACTGATTATATCAGCACAGGAGAATTTCTATGAGCGAGAGCGATAGGACCTACCAATTCTGCCGGAAAAGGTATTTTCACATACCTTCCAGGGTTCTTTTACATGCCACAATCAACATGGGACCGACAGCTGCACTTCACCCTTCTAAGGATGTTGTGCTACAGATTTTTATCACTCAAGAAAAATCTGTCGACACCGTCTGGGTTTGAACCCACAGACATCGGGTTCTGAGGCGAGCACTTTACCCCAAGACCATCAATTCTTTTTATTAATGTGTACTTTCTGAACACAAATTACAAAAATTAACTACTATTGCGAGAGTGACTCCTTAGCTCATCTGATCATCGAAGCAGGTGAGTTCTTACATTACATTGATGTAAAGTGAACATAACAGTATGTTAAGAGCGTTCATCATAGCAGGCTCAACTTTGCTCTCAGCTCGCCCGGGGTATGGGATTAAGGCGGAAAAAGGAAAGACCTACAATATGCCAAAAATGTGTGCAGTGCATTAGTCTTTGAATGATTACTCAAAATTTTCCATGGTGACGATGATGGACAAAGCGACAAAGTCTCCTGTTAATAACTACAGTATGTCCCTTTTGTGACAGAATGAAGATTTGTGGACAGTGCTTATCTGTGAAGCCATTCTAAAATGGTCAAAAACAGCCTTTTAAATAGTTTCTGTCCAAATATCATTTAATATTATTTTCATCTATGTTCTTTATTAGGCACATCTATTAACTCTTTATCTCCATTAATGTTTAATCAGAAATGATCCAAGTGCAATAGTCTTCTTGTAAATTTATGATTTTTAGCCGAATGTATTACAAAGTTGATTGGCATGTGATCCATACTCTTAATGTTATGTATCATCCTGACATGAGAGAGAGAGAACATGATGTGGATTTTATGAGGTGCTACATAATTAAAAACAATTGAAAAGTAGTAAAGAAATAAGGAACCTTTTATATGAACATTTCACACAAACTATTGAACAATTCAAACTAAGCCATTAAGATTTACAGCATTTTTACATGTAATATTAGAAGAATGCAATGTCACAGCACAACATAATGAATACAGTGGACAAAATATTCATTCAAAAATTGAACTATTATAAAATGGACATTTTTGATGCTATTTTTTTTAAAAAAACATACTAGTTTTCAAAAATACTTGTGCATGTCCTATTGAAATGTTCCAAATCTATTTGATTTTAATATATACAATTTGAGATAATCATGGTTATATTAAAAAAAAAAAAAAA
>CABFWB010000473.1:262973-294710 GCA_902151455.1 Timema bartmani | reverse complement strand
GATGGTCTTGTAATTTCCAATGCATTCATAGAGTTGTACCGAAAAGCTTTGTATGAGATCAAGATGGTCTTGTAATTTCCTATGCATTCATAGAGTTGTACCGAAGAGCTTTGTATGAGATCAAGATGGTCTTGTAATTTCCAATGCATTCATAGAGTTGTACCGAAAAGCTTTGTATGAGATCAAGATGGTCTTGTAATTTCCAATGCATTCATAGAGTTGTACCGAAGAGCTTTGTATGAGATCAAGATGGTCTTGTAATTTCCAATGCATTCATAGAGTTGTACCGAAAAGCTTTGTATGAGATCAAGATGGTCTTGTAATTTCCAATGCATTCATAGAGTTGTACCGAAAAGCTTTGTATGAGATCAAGATGATCTTGTAATTTCCAAGGCATTCATATAGTTGTTTCGATTTGAATGAAACCTCGACTAACTAATTAACATTGAGCTGGGACAGTTCTTTTGACATTTAATTTTTGTTTATTTCCGGTCTTTCTCGTTACGTTAGAACCATTAGTGAAACAATTCAAAACATTAAATTACACTTAAATTTGGAGCAAGAATTGAAACCATGACTTCACCTCGAGGCATGACCAAATAACATCTGAATATCAAGTTTTAACTAAATCCTATAAAGTATAAGCCATATCAGTTAAAAGCCCAGGTAGAGGCCGAGTAAAAACTCTCTTTTGGGGCGGCATATCAAACTTCAAGATCCATCATAATATCAATGTTGAGATTTTTTTAACAAATACAATAATTTTTCTATGTGTAAAATAAAAACGCTTACAAATTATTAAGGACTATAAGGCATAATATAAATAAGTAACATTTGTGAAGAGAATGCAAACGGTAGACTACATCATTACTTCATGGCCACTTTTCAGTAGAACTCACATTGGTATTATACCCATAATCCCCATGTACATTCGTCATACATACAAGGATCAAAGATATTCATATTTTTTCTGTGTGTCCCTACATGAGACACGCTAATACTGTATGATCGATCACTACATAAATATAAATATGTTTTCCCTCTATCTCGTGACACCCATGCGTAGGAATATCTACATCCCTCCTCCCCTCCACCCATTTTTACCAGTTTAATTCATCCCAATGAGTATTGTGCAGGCACTGTTTCAATGCGCGAACACACACACACATATATATACAGATATATATACATACAATATTAGATACCGGACTGGATAAAGCTGATAAAATATATCCCATAGGTCGATTTCATGGAAGAAAAAGTTGGAACCACCACTGAATATTGTTCGTAAAAAACCGTTTTTGTAGGATTATTAGTATGTGTGTGGACCAGGATTCAAACCCTGACCTTCGCGCCAAAAGCAATTCAGTTTAAAGCAAGCCGACTCTATTAATACTAGATGAATAAGGCTAACACCCGCTTAGATGGCCACATGGTCTAAGGACTAGATTGCCAATGATGGAGAGATCGGAGTTCGATCCCGGTCGGATATACCAAGTGTGGTTTTCCTAAATGGTTTTCCACTCTCCCTCCATGCAAATGGGTATACTTAATCTAAATCCAACCTTCCTCATCCCTAACACATTAGAGTAACTGTTACATAGGCGTATAACCCGACTACCGGCCGGGTAGTAAAACGCGGTGACAAAAAAAAATAAGGTTAGATTTAGAGTGTTTTGCCAAAGATCTTGTGAGGTTTTTTTATATATATTTTTCAATACAAAGGCTGCTAACGAATAAATCTAAAGGCCATAATCTATAGATTAGGTGAGTATTTTTCGGAAATTTTTACTTCATTTACCCTGAAAAGTAGCATGATTACCTTGCCTGTTTCCACTATGGTGCAGCTAAAAATGATGTATTTATTTATTTACTTATACAGTACTCTACACATTTCAGCTCATGACCGGTCTTACAATCTGAGTTACTTATGCTAATATTATTCTAGATATTATAAGAGGTTTAGTAGTACAGATATTGGGACTGGTTAAAACTTATTTCTAACAGCCTACTATGTGTTTTTGTTACAGTTTTGTATATATATTAAATGCTAAACTTTTAAAGCTTTGGTTGCCCAGAAAATGATTCTTCCGCCTTTTTATGAAGATATTGACAGATGTTAAATTTTTAAATTCTGATGGTACAACATTACAAATCCTAGCCGCTTGAAAGGTAACCTAAGTGATTTTTCACAAAGTTATTATTTCGATGTTTCCGTACTTGTAGAGATAAGTTCTATTTAGTGTTTTATATTTATTTATGAAAGATATTTTGGTCACTTCTGAATAAATCCATGATGGAGGCTGTCAAAGTAGGAATGTGACCTTTCACCGTAAACAGAGTGTAGGCTACACGAATTAACGTTGAGAGAAGATGAGAAATTACATAGAGAAATCAGAAATGGAAAACTACCTTTATGCACCCGGCCGGAATTTGAACTCGGGCCTCTTCACCTACGGTGACAAAGTTTAATGTGGGTCTTATCTCAGACCGCTTGACCACTAATGTGGGTTTTGGTGACGTAACGAATAAATGTATGTGTATGAGTGGTATTTTTACTGTTGGGAGTTAAATCATGAGCGTTGTTTTTTTTAATTTAAATGCACTCATTGTTTTTACAGGGATTTTAATAAAAAAACAGTCATCAGTAAACTATATTTAAACGAATTTTCCTCCAAAAAAGAGCATAAAGTTTTATTTTTCATGTAAAACAGTACCAATATATACATTTTAAATCAAATCGTTGGAGCCAATTTTAAACTATTTAAATTTTTTGAAAATCACTTATTAGTGAACTACTATTTAACGAATTTTTAACCAAAAACCAAGTATACAGTGTTAAGAAGTAACGACAAGGATTAATATTTTTAGTAAAAAGAGGTAAGTGTTTCTACATACCTCAAATTCGTTATTATTCTTTATTTGTTCAACATTGTTGGACGATTTTCATTCCATATTATCGTGAACAAAAATAAAGTGTAGGCCTATCTGAGTTGCACGACAACAAAAAAGTGTGCTTGTGCCGCGGACGAAAGTTGAATCATATTTTCTCAACGAACACAATAAATTATAAGAATTTTTTACAAATTTAGAATAACAAAAGGAAAAGAAAACCAGGTGGGTGAATATCACCAATGAGGGTATTACTTTTAAATTACTACTAGGTTTTTTTTATCTATTATAGTTTCCACTCTCCCTTTGCACACATGTGGGGACATTTTTTTTCTAGATTAGCACAATAAATTTAATAAGTGTAATATGTTTTACTTGATTGAAAAAATCCATATGGAAAACTATTAAATATATCTCATTAACATCCAAACAGGCGAATATAATAAACTATGATTAATTAGACAAAATAGCGTATAGCTCAAGCGGGTAGTAAGACGCAGTAAAAAAATTATACTGCCATATTGTTTGGGTAACAGAAAAACTGCAATACTATGCTAATTTATGTGGTAAAAGCAAAATACTTTTAACGTACCTATTAATATTAGTTAAACTTTTATGTTTCAACATTCGCATTGTAGCACAAATATATTCGAAATTATATGGAACTTTGATTTACGGTTTGTTCTGGAGGCGTCATCATTATATACTAATTTAACTTCCCATTTTTCTCTTTAAGTAAAAAGCTACCAGTATAATCCCCTGCCCAAAACAGTGATTAATATTTTGCATGTATATTGTAAGCTTTATATTAATCTATCTCTCCCAGAAGTATCGTTACTGCATAGATGCAGCCTACGTAAAATAATTTATTTACATTCAGAGCATAATGAAGTCTCGGTATTATACTTTTGTTTTCAATAACCCTCTGGGGTTTGAAATGGTATTTTCTAATTTCGTAGACTAATGGATTAAGTTACTAAAGTCGCAACCATCCGATATTTATACTATATTCAGATAGAATGTATATAATGCATGGATTTATACGAGATAGCTTATAAAATATATAATTGAATCAACCACTTTGTTCTTCAAGTCATTAATTTTATCACTCTGACAAAACAAAATGTGTTTCTTTGCCAATCGATAAATGTTATTATTATGTATTATCATTGCAAAATATGCTATCAATTTTTTTTTCACTAAAGTAAAATTGATTCAAACTTTTGTATGCTTGACAATTTTGTATTATAATATGGTCACATGTTTTAGTTTGTGACCGGCCCTTTTCAGTTGAAAAAAATATATATTATTAATTGATTATTACCATAGTATATAATATATTAATGTTGCTTGGACAAAATAACATTATCAAAATTATAAAAGTAATTTAGTAACGATTGAGCAAATTACACCATGGAATATTAATTCCTATAGTTATTAATTAAAGAAACCACTTATAAAATTACTTAAATATATCCAACAAACCCCTCAAAACTATCGTTTTCATTTAAACCAAAATTTGACAAGAAAAAATATCGTTTCGTCAGAAATGACATGTATGACAGCCTGCTGCGTTCACTGGTTTTTTGGGGTTTTTTAATGTTTAGTAATCCTGTTTTTATTTCATTTCATATTTAGCAGCCGTGTAGAAGAGCTTTTTCGGCAAACATGTTTTTCCTTCTCATGCTGTGATCATTTTTCAATTAAGCTTATCAAGTATAGCGAGAAAACTCATCATTCCCCACAGACAGCCAGAAGCAAAAAAAAAACTGTATGTGTGTTGTTTTTTACGGTGCTTATGGGGAAATGGAGAGAAGGGTTTATATATATATATATATATATACTGAAACGAACCACAAAATGAATTTTAAAAGCTTTGACCACAGTGATGTATGAACTAAAGAGAACATAGTTTGGAGGAAAAAATAAAAGATCCTAAGGTGAAAATATATATATATATACACACACACACACACTTTTTTCAAATTAGAACTTGCCTGTGTACACATTTTCTGTTATTTATATCATGACTAGTAGCAGAGAAAAATAAAATACAATTTGATATATGTCAAAGATTAAATAATACTAAATCATGGTACTTGGATTTATATTTTTAACTAAAGTTGCTCTATGAAAACCCCGAAATCCTATTTAAAGAACATATTCGAGGATTATTTAGGTTAATAATTGGTAACGGTGTCCAGCGGGTTACATTCCATGTATATATTAATTAAAATAACTATAAAACTACACCTGGGTACGTAAATAGAATCCAGGACTTTTGGCTTAACGCAACCAATGCTCTAAAAATTATAATTCAAGCTAAAATAAAGATAATTTTAATAATTATACTAATGAAAGTATGACTCAGCTAGAACATTTTATTCAGCACAAATTTAAAGAAGACGTTCCTTTTTATATTATTTGTATTATTAAGGCAAATCAAACATTTGAGTTTAATACAAAATGTTGAGATTGACAACATTTAAATCCTTTGTTATATGGCTTATAGAATTTATCAAGGATTATTATGAATCCTTATTGAGTAATAAATTGAATATTCGTGTCATCATACAAATATAAAGTTATAGTCCCTAGCACTAATAATAATGACTAGGCTTATCATTCTAAACTAAAAAATCATTTCATAGTTTTAAAAATGTGCATAGTATTTTTTTTATCACCGTGTCTTATTATATACCTGTTCAGGTTATACGCATATTATCATTACTATAATGGTAGAGGAATTAGGACGGAAGCATTTTTATAGGGTAATATACCCGCATTTGCAGGGAAGCAGAGTGAGAAACTATTTAGGGTAAACCACCCTTAGTAAACCCGACTGATATTCGAACCCCTTCCCATCTTCCGTCCTCAGCAGTTCATTCTAGCACGAGGGTGACCCCTTAGACCATTCAGCCACTGAAGTGTTTAATAATAATTAATCTAAAAGAAGCATTTGTCCTGTTTGCGAGTGAATTAAAATATATAATACAGTTAATTCTCACCCACACCGTTTATACTTGTTAGCTGGTGACGGGAAAGTTAGGGTTTGAGTCCCGGCCGGGTGTACTTAGGGTGTTTTTTTATTAAATGATTTTTCGCTCTACCTTTACGCAAATTCTGTTACACCTCTTCCAAACTCAACCTTACTCATTCTTAACTCATTCTTAACCCATTAGTACATGGGTGTACAAGCCGAACGGGTAATAAGACGTGGTGATAAAAAAAAAATTAGAAAGTATATTGTTTATTTATTAAATACCATTCGAATAGAAAAAGATAAAATTTTCTAAACATTCCCATTTAATTCGTTATTAATTGCAATATGTGTTAAATATATTGTTTTTCTAATACCACGCGTTACTACCCGTTCGGGTTATCCGCTTATGTACTAATTACGCTAATCATTTTGGGAATTATGAATGCTATATTTATAGGAAGTGTACCCGAATTTGCGTGGAGGTAAATTGTAAAGCCATTTGGGATAAAAACCTTAGGACACCAACCAAGAGTCGAACCTCGATTTCTCCGTCATAGGCAGTCTGGTCTACTACAAGAGTAGTTCTTAGACCATGTGGCCACCGAAGTAGGTAAATGCATCGTTGATTCTATGCTGAAACCCGCACTTACACACACACACACACACACACACACACAGTGTATTACTACCCGTCCAGACCATACGCATTCTAACTGAGCTAATGGAGTTGGAAATCCCTAAACTAAACCACCCTCGGTGCGCCTGGCTGGTATTCGAACCCCATCCGGAAAACCAGATTAGAGGATCCTGACATTCAGTATAGATACCCACCCATGCAAGTTTTCTAATAGTTTACGTAATTGTTTTATCACTTATCCCCCTCCCCCGTTCGGTTATGGAAATACCTATACGCAAACATTTACATCGTGAAGCTGTGAATGGCACTAGCTCTTACAGCCAGAAGTGCTTTGAAGAATAAATAACTACAGCCAGAAGTGCTTTGAAGAATGGGTTGACGTACGTTGATTTTAAAACGTATCAAATGAAATTAAAATAAAACCATATCCTGTTATTACTAGCCTATTTGTGAAATACTTCCATCAAAGCTATAGGAAACATTCAAACAAAACCATCACGTGTCGTTTTCCGTAATTGATTTTCGTAATAGAACTTTTAATGTTTATTGTTATCATTTTCAGTTTCACCACATTGTTACACTGCATTCACGTATTCGATCAACAAAAATAAATAAATAAATAAATAAATAAATTTAGCCACAAAAATAAAATCGAGAATAAAAAAAATTAAAATTAAAAATCTCGTTACGCCACCTCAAATCGCCGGGTTTTCAAACGTCATTCCCGACAAAAACTCGGTAGCCCCCCCTCCTCCTCCTCCATCCACAAAGTCTGTCAAATAAGCCGACGGGTGGTATAATGCATTGTAAAGCCGCAACAACAGTTCGCCTTAGATACCGAGCCTGTGTTGCCACTCACTGCTGCCCGCTGGCACAATGGAACCTTTTGTCATGGTAGACTAACACTCGGGGACTCCACACAATACTAATACGTAACGTTGAAATAGGCAACGATGTAGGGAATAGACAATTTGAACAGCCACCGGACAGATGTGGAGAAGGCGTTGCGATACAAGAGACGGCTAACTCCAGAGAAGGTAAGGATTATAAATCGCATCAGCGGAATAAACGTCAAGGTCTTCTACTCTGGTTTACGGGGAGGTCAAGGTTCAACTCCCCTAGAGGGCGTTTGTTTGTTTTTCCTAAACTGTCACTGCGATAGTAGAGACGGCTAATTCCAGAAAAAGGTGTGGATTTACAGATATTGTATTCGCATCAATGGGCACGCCGAGTAAACGTCAAGGGTTTTTTTTCTTTCCTGATCTGTAATCGCGACCTGCTTCGATGACCGAATGGTCTAAGGCGTCACTCCCGTGTTAGACTAACCCACTAATCACGGGGAGATAAGAGTTCGAATCCCGGTCGGGTCTACTCAGGGTGATTTTTTTCCTAAATGGTCTCCCACACAAATCCGGGTAGATTACCTCTAAAATACTTCCTTCCTTATCCCTATTAGAGTGATTATAATATATGCCTATAACCTGAACTCCAACCAGAAAACGTGGAGATTTAAAGATATTTTATCCTCATCAATGGTCACACGGGATAAACAGAAAGGTTGGCTTGTCATGCTTAATGGGGACGAGGAGGTCAGGGTTCGAATCATCTCGCTGGTCTATTGAGGATGATTTTTCCCTTAGTTAATAATTGTTGCAATAGAACATGGGTTTCCAACTTGAAAGTGCTAGAGGGCCACAATTGAATCCAGGTGTCTAGCCTCATCATAATTGGTATATTTTTGTCAAGTTATTCAAAAACAAGAACAGGTATTTAATTGTGAATTAAATTAGAAGCGGTAATTTAAACATGTTTAGTTACTTACTAAACGAAATGTACGACTAAAATATAAAATTTTTAATACGCCTTACTCTTTACGTTTCCCCACTCAAGTATAAACTTTCCCTTTCTCCACGAAAAACATTTTACTACAGTGGTGAATTACTTTTCCAAGAAACTTGGTGTACCACAAAAAANATTTGATCTACCGTTGACGGAGAGGTCGGTGCTAGAATACCGTGCCACGCGTAGATCTACTGAAGATGGTTTTCCTTTAATTGTCTCCCACTCCCCTTTTCACGAAAATTCGAGTAAATTTCCTCTAAATTCTACCTTCCTCATTCCTACCTCGTTCGAATAAATAAATATGCATATAGCCAGAACGGGTAGTGAAACGCGAAAAACAAAACAGAAACTAAATCAGGCTCAAGGTTACCAATGCCACCACTGTATCGAAGTTTGCCAATTATGTAATTGGTTAATATTGTGGTAATCTGCTCCAGTGGCCACATGGTCTAAGGCGTCAACCTCGCAATAAACTTTACCACCAATGACAGGGAGATTGGAGTTTTAATCCCAGTCGTGTGTATTGAGGTGGGTTTTCCCTAAATGATTTTCCACACTATTTCAACGCAAATGAGGATACAATTCCTATAAATTCATCCCTCCTTATCTCCGATTCACTAGCGTAGCTAGTACACATTCGTACAAACTGAAAAGGTAGTAAGACGCGGTGCTAAAAATGCGGTAACATAGATTTGTCTATCTATATTCTATATGAATAAGTAAAACGTAGGTGATATCTTAGTATTGCCATAAAAGACACGTGAAAAATATTACCATTTTGCAGAAAATAAACATTATTTGTATGATACAATCTTTTAAATATCTCTCTTAAACCAATACTTAATCCAGTCGGTGTAGGTTTTTACTATAGATTGAAAGAAACGCTTAAATACTAGGTGTACTTTACAAACCGAAAATAAACCGATGATATAGGTTGTTATTGCCCCCAGGAGAGTGTCACATGGAGTATTTGCGAAGCAAACGGGATGTAGTAATCTGTCATCAATGGAACAAATTATTATTCGTGTTCTTTCCGAAATGCAATCCTGGGAATTCCTTTTGTGTATGTAAGTTTATTGCCGTCTCTTGGAGAGGGGGGGCGGGGGGGGGGGTTGGAATGGGGAAGGATGACTCTGCAATAAATCATCTGAAAAGCGTTTATTAAGGTCAGTTCCTGAAAGCGTGTAGCGGTAGAAACCTTGACTAAAGTGCCCTATTGATCAAATACTTTGTTGTAGGATGTATATACGTGACAGGCATATAATTGGATCGAATAGACATTTTTTAAATAAGAATTTTTGTAATAGGCTAATTGTGACTCACTTTGCACGAACATTATACTAAACGAGGGTTCAAATAATTGTTTACGTATACCTGGATTTTACTATGAATGGACATTTAGAGCACCTTTTAGTAAATACAAACATGTTTTTGATGTCAACATCAAATTGACAGCTGTAGATTACTTGTTTTCAAATATTGGATGACTAAGGAAATTAAAATTATGGGAGCTAAAGAAGGAGGCAGAGGACGCATTGGCGGTCTAAGTTCACTTACAAAAGGAATGGACCTATCTTAAGACAGAACAATAATAATAGTAGTAAGATGACGGATGAAAACATATTATACTAACGAACTTGGCCTTGTTTGAGTGGTTTGTAAGGCAGGTTGTTAAGGTTCAGCCCCCTGTTGGTGTAGGCCTATATCCCTACTAATTCGGCCCAGAGCGTCGAGGGAGGGTAGGAGAAACAATTTAGGAAGTCTCCTCAGTATACCCAGTCGGTGTTTGAGCCTTCAGTCATCATCTCACCATCAAACCAGACCAGCTAAGATTGATATCTTAGTCCACGTTCCCGCCATTGTATGCGTATATGTTTACGTGTGAATGAATGTGTGTACGAGTGTATCGGTGTAAAAGTGTGTGTGGGGATGGGGGGGTAGGTAGGTAAATAGATGTGTTTATGAATATATATGTTTGCAAGTATGTTTATTCACCTCTACAGAATCTAAAAGTTTTGTTTCTCAACTAAATGTTTCATATCTTGTATTCAAGAAAATAAAGAGACAAACCCCAAAGGCCAAATTTTCCACAAACGGCTCTTAATAATTTGGATTGATTTCCACTGATTTATATACGATAAAGTAACAGTTCTTATCTTGTTTTATTCTCCCTTGACTAATCTCAATCCTTTAGGAAATATTGGAAATACGTCTTTTAAAATATTAATATAATTTGTTTCGACGTTTTAGGAATATAGAAACTTTTCAACATGAATTTTAATGATGGTATTCCGCAACCGATTTTGATCACGAGCTATACAATTGGATTTATCTGACAGCTTGATAAAATTGATAGATCTAATTTCACTTATTCATACTTCAAGTAGTGTGATCTTCGACTGTCGCTTTTGATATACAGTATCAATACCTACAAAATTACACTAGTGATACAGTAAAATAGTATCAATGTTGACCGCAAAAATTATGTTTGTTTTTCCTCAAAAATGTTCCAATGTACATGTACTGTACATGTTCAAAAATATACCTAGGCATACAACTTGGACACTATTATTTAGGCTAAGATAACACATGTAGCACTCTATAAGCCAAACCATCAAAGTTGTATGTGATACAATGCACTTAACTCTGAACAGATGAAACGGGTACGCTAATTCTGTATTTTTCAAAATTATATTTAGACTACTCAATCATTTAACTGAGTGCTAGTGTTTGTTTTTTTAAATTATATCCTCTTTTGTCTTCAAGACATTTCATTAAAATAGATGTTCAACACCTTAGCTCAGTCGGTAGCGTGTCTACTTACCGAGCTAAGACTCCCGGATTCGAATCCAGGCATGACCAAAAAACTTATCTTTGGTGAAATGTGGGTTTCCCCTTTCAAAGTGATGAATTAACGGCCGGGGGCTGGGTATCGTGCCTGTTCCAGATTTAAGTTAGCTAATAAGTAATGTGACCCACTTCGGTGGCCGTATGGTCCAAGGCGCCACTCTCGCAGTAGGCTAGACTGCCGAAGAGAGGGAGATAGGGGCTCGATTCCAGTAGGGTGTACTGAGGGTGGTTTTCCCTAAATAGTTTTCCAACCTCCCTCCCCAGAAATGCGGGTACACTTCTCTAAATTCAACCTTCATGATCCCTAACACATTGGTGTAGTTAGTACGATTAAGACGCGGTGCTAAATAAAGGTCATGTGTTGATAATTATAATCAGTCCGTTCAGAAATTTCAAATTAAATACCTTAGTGAAATAAATGGTACGGAACCCCACACGGACTTTCTCGATCTACTGTTTTAAAATGGAGATGCTCATAGCTTGTAATATATGTGAAACTAAATAGTATTGACTAGCAAACCCAAGCATAAATTACACTATACTTATGTAAAACATGTTTTGAGTCCCAATTTTAAATTTTATAATTTTATTTTTAAAGAATTAATGTCCTCATTTGTATGTTTGGACCAATAAAAAGATTAATATTGGGTCCACAAGGGTCAACACTTCGTATTAAAATGTCTACTTCCAATCGACATTTTATTAGGATTTTATTGGGTGTTGCACATCTTCAGATCAGTGCATTGATATTAAATTCCTCATTTATAAATTTTGACCAATAAAAAATGTACATATTGATAATCGAGTCTAAAATGAAGGAGATTGTACAAACATTTCTCCTAAGAGGTTTAAGTAAAAATAACAAACTTTTCAAGAGACTTACTTAGGATATATTTAATTATTCCATGGCATTGGAGAATTATTGCGTTAAAACTTTAGTATATCTTTACAACTAAAGCTCACAAATTGTATTAATATATTTTCCAATATCTCAGAAACTGTTGGTTTTATAAAAAATGTATTTCGTATAAATTTTTTTATTTTTAATAGTACTACAATTTTTCAATGATAATTTATTTAGTATCTCAAATAGTTGCGGAGATACGTAAATTTCCGCTTCTGTAAAGTACCCTAAAATTCATTTTCATGGAAAAATAAAAATAGCCAGTTTATTTATAATCTTAATCAACGCCTAGTTACGAATTTTAATCAAAATCGTTAGAGTCGCTTTTGAGAAAATTTATTTTTTCTCTTTTCGCCCTTTTTAAAACGACTCTTAATTTTAAGTTTTAACAGACACACAGACAGACGGCATTGCAAAGACCATTTTTAAGGTGTCGACATCCATCAACATTTCAGGTTAGATTTTTTTTACGGTCGCAATACTTAAACTTTAATGTCCAAAAAGTTAAAAAATATATATATATTTGCGTATAGCTTGAACGTTATTGGTTTTATAAAATATATTTCGAATAAATATTTGTATTATAAATAGATATACATATTTGTAATGATCAGTTATTTCATATCTCAAATAGTTTCGGAAATATGATAAAAAATGAAAATTTACGCATCAAACCGGAGCCCTTAAAGTCATTTTGCCGAAATATTGAGAGTAGCCATTTTGTTTGGAATATTTATAAATGTTTAGACATGAAATTTAATCAAAATCGTTATAACCTATTTTGAGAAAATCGACTTTTTTTCTTTTTTCCCTTTAGTAAACTACCCTTAATTTTAGGGGTAGATATCTAATTCCAAAAACCCTTCGGGGCAACCCTATGAAAACCCTAGATACCAAGTTTTAGCCCGATCGGTAAAATAGTTTAGGGTCAAGTCAGAGGTACAGACAGACAGACGGGAATTCAAAAATCACTTTTTCGGATTCAGGGAGTCATGAAACGTTCAAGATTCATCAAAATCTCGAGTTCGATTTTTTTGACGATCACAATACTTTCTCTACCTGTAAGATAGCGAGAAAGTAAACAAGAGATTTAAGTTTCCGTCTCCTCACTCCACGGATAACACCTTATTTAGGCAAGTATTACATCCCGAGCCAGACGTCATGTTGTGATACAGTTTTTTGTATTTTACTATAGAAAACAGTGTAATTGAGACCATTGAAACTGTTATATTCTATTTTCAAAATTAGAACATAATTGAGATATAAATATTTTAAAAGTTAAAAAAAAAAATTTAAACTGATCCCTACTGTTGTCAAGTAGAGAATGCAGACTAACGCATTTTGACACGGGTTTTTTGTACGGCCGTAATCGTGTATATATATAATATCCCGGTTAATCGGGTATGGCGTGGACACACTAGTCTCTCAGAACATACAAATTGGTACTAAAAAGTAGTAAAATAAACGTATACCTTTCATAAACCCGCACAGATGGGCACGCAGTACTATCGAAAATCTCATATTTCTGGTTTACCGGTGACAGCAAGGTCAGGGTTCTAATCCTGATTGGGTTTACTGAGGGTTCTTTGATTACTAAATGGTTTCTCACTCAAATGGATAGTTAACGATTTTTTTAAAAGTATAATTTGGGTATTTTTACCCTAATTCATATAGAATCAGTAAGTATATTTGTTTGATGAAAGGTATGGAACTACAGAGTAAAAAGTTTTGGTAGCGCTGTTATCAGTGCGAACTCTAATCACTGTAACCCTCTTAAGGCTTTACCTTTGATATTACCGTGTCTCTATTCTAGGGTATCTCCACCAAGTCATTATTCAGCTGTCCTAGACGGTGCTGTACCAAAGGGGGATGTTTTGGGGACTCAAATCCCCCAACTCCAAACCCCAAAAGTACTATTAAAGGTCGACCTCTGTAACGTGCTCGCCTAAGGACCCGATATTCGTGGGTTCAAGCCTAACCGATGTCAACGGAATTTTCTTGAACGAACAAAAATCCGTAGCACAACTTCCTTCGGAGGAGAAGTAAAGCCGGAAGGTATGTGAAAATATGTTTCCCTTACAAAATTGGTAGGTTCTTTCACTCTTGTTCATAAACATTCTCGTGTGTTGATATAATAAGTCGGTTCAGAAAGTGCACGTTAAGCCCCTCAAATAAATGAAAGAATATATTACTAAAGATGATTTTTGTATGGTTTTTTTTTAATCTAATTTTATAGCTTATTGGAACCTTATAAACTTCACGCCGATAATCCCAAATTTTGTTTGTTTATTCAAATTGCTCGAAGAGGAATTTCATGTACAGAAACAAAACGCCCATCTAGTGTTGAGGAACTTCCTCGTGAGCTACTTCAGACTGAAGAACCCTTACAATTGGTTATTTAATTTCTGGATACGTCCTTGATCCTAACTATTAAATCACTGAGACATAGGTGGATGATGGAAAAGCTGAGGAATTTTTTAGGACGACACTAGCCCTCGACACTTGTAATAATAATAATACCAGGATTAGATCTAGGGGTATTCATCATTTCCAATGGGACCACTCATTCCAGATCATGAAATATCCGCGGCATCATACCAAGAGGAGGAGGGGAGGTGGATTCTTGTCTCGTTAGCTAATGGGGAGGATGAGAGAGATGGGTACTGAGAACACCCTTCTTAAAGCATGATAGGGGAACTTCAGACACCCGACACCTTACCCCTCACACCCAAATCCCCGTTTTTCACATTCAGGGAGGGTTTTTTCCCCCACCCCCTCTAAACACTTACTCCGGGGAAATCAAGGAGCGCATTTTTAAGTGGTGCTACAAGACTTCTTTAGCGGCAACCCCTCCCTTTCCTAGTCTTTTCTCTTTTTTTTTTATCGCTTCCTTCATACCCAGCTGAAATAATCCTTGTCACTGCTATAAGGTTATGAACGTATGGTTTGTCAGCACGATAAGTTGTTCTTTGATGGGGGAGTGAATAAACTTCAACCCGGCACGCGGACTAAACGGCAAGATACTCTAAGTCAGGTTTACCTGTGACTGCAAGGTCGAGCGTTCGAATTCTGGCCTGGTTGAGAGAAAGTTTTCATAAAGGGTTTCTCAATCTTACTTCCAAGCAAAGGCGTGGACATTACCTCTAAATTATTCCTTCTTCCCCCCNGCAAGGTCGAGCGTTCGAATTCTGGCCTGGTTGAGAGAAAGTTTTCATAAAGGGTTTCTCAATCTTACTTCCAAGCAAAGGCGTGGACATTACCTCTAAATTTTTTCCTCCTCCCCCCCCCCCCAATTAATTTTGTTAATTGTGGATCACTTGGTTGGGTAGTAAGACCCGGTAAATGAATGATGAGCTTATCTCATTTTGGATTGACAGCAGCATGTATCTTAATTTTAATTATCATCCATTAGTGAATCGTTGATTATTAATTACGATCCCTTTCAGTCCCTGTTCAGTGCTTGCTCAGCTCTTGTTTATTCCTTGCTCAGTCCTTGTTCATCCCGTACAATCCAATTTTCATAGGAAGCGCTTTACCTGACAGATATATAAGTTGCTAAATATACTTTCACGTATTCATACGTCAAATCATGTGAGCTGCAGCTGTAACTTTTAATATAATCATCAACACATATAAAATAACAATAATGATAGGCCTTTAGTAACATTTCATCAATGTTTACAGCAAAATAATATGTTTGAATTTTCTAAAAGGCCCTTTCTATGAAAATTAAGACTGTAAGTTTGGCCATCTGTACTTGGTCTGTAACGGGGGCACAGTACCGCAAAGTGAGGGGACCAGTGAGTCCAGATGTGAGAAGTAGATTTTTTTTCCCCAAGTTGAAGGTTTGATAGAATACACATTTGAATACAAAAATTAGTTTAAAATAATAAAATTAAAGTTTAATCTTAAATCAACTAGAGTAAGTAGGATCGAGGGACTTTATTATACGTTATTTACACTGGTGAACTTTTATGTGTTCAGGTTATTAGGAGATTGAAATGTTCACAAAGCTAAGTTAAATATATTTGGTCATGGTATTTTTTATTTACTGAATGACCATTATTAGACTAAATAAATAAAAATCTAAGCTTACAAAAAATTATTGGTAAATGTATTTTCCACCTTTTATTTTTAGCACCGCGTCTTACTACCCGTTCAGATTATACACCAATGTACTAAGTACGCTAATGTGTTAAGGATTATGTACGTTGAGTTTGAGAGGAAGTGTACCCACATTTGCTAGGAGGGAGAGTGAAAAATCCTTTAGGAGAAACGACTTTCAGCATACCCGATCGGTATACGAACCCCGATCTCCACATCATTGGCAGGCCAGTCTATTGTGAGAGTGATGCCTGTGACCATGCGACCACCAAAGCAGGTATTTACGGCAATTGAAATTATAAAACATTCTTAGAACCAAAAGATGGAAAATCCACTATTTACCGGCTTTGTCTATAACTATTGCTCTATATATGTTTTCAGGTTTTTTTAAAGTTACATGAACACACTATTTATTTAATTTTTAGCTATTTATACGTTTAACTGCCTGTTCGGGTTATCCACACTTTTCACCAACTGATGGGTACAAGATTTGGAGAGTGGATTTTGGATTAATTCATCATCACTCGCCTGGAGAGAAGATGGAACCCCACAAATTGGAAATACCATCGCTAGTACACCTGGTTGGTATGAAATACCAGCCACATGAGTTAGAATAAAGAGTATAAGTCACTTATCCACCAAAGGAATAAATGTGCAAAAAGTATGTTTTGTGATAAATGTTCACTATTTAATAGTTTTGTTACATCGTTTAAATGTATATCCATATACTATAAAGTCACATGGCTGATTCACTCACTCACTCATTCACTGACATTAATGTTTACCCACTTCCAGATGAGCTAGAAACTTGAAATTTGGCAAAATTATAGCTTCTAGCTTGTAACCGACGGGAAAATTCCAAAAAGTTAATAAAAAAAATTTAAAATAGTGGAGCAACATTAAAGTAGGTGCGGACCTTTCTTTGGAGGTCTCTTGTGGCTAAACGGTAAGACCTATCAACAAACGGATTGCACCAGCAGCCACGGATTTGGCGAGATCCACAAGTTTAGTCCCATTACTTTTTGTCGTATCTCCATCGGTTATACCTTAGATAGAGAGATATTTTGATTTTAGTTAAATTTTGCACATTTTCCATACATTTTTTAATTTTCTTTACACACTTATGTGAAAGATAGAATCATAAAATTTGGCAGGCATATTGGCACATCTAATTTCCATAAACGTGCCAAATTTGATGATTCTAGCTGTCCTATAAGTATGGAGAAACTAAAATAATGTGTGAAAAATACAATACAATACCGGTAGCTTTAAGTTGTAACGTTCAAAACAACACTGGAATTACATTAGTTTACATCCAATTGCAAAGAAAACCCACTGGGGGTTTGGGGGAAGAGCCCCCAACGAACAAAACGAGTAGGTACATACCAATCCACGGCCACTGTGGTCTAATGGTCAGAGTTCCTAGCTACAGATACAGAGGTCCCGGGTTTGATCCACGGCACTTCCAGATTTTTCTGTGAAGCAGTGGATTTGGAACGGAGTCAGACTCAGCCTCATGTGGAAAAATGAGGAGCTAATTTAGGGGAAAAAGTTGTTCCGGTCTAGAAAACTGAGATTAACGGCCAGAGTGTTCGTTGTGCCGACCACATGACACCTTATATCGGCAGGAGTTGGTACTGTTAGATATTAATCTCCGCCAGCAGACGGTGGATATTTGGTCGGTATAGCTCGATTGCGGGATAACGCCCTGGAGTTTGTTTTATATTTTAAAAAAACACTCACTGGTCAGCACAAGGACAGAGGCGTCAGTCTCATCTTGTTTAGTTTTCCAGTGATGGAGGGGTTGGGGATCGTATCCCAGCCAGATGTTTCGATTTGTTTTTTCCCTAAATGGTCTTCCACTTTTTCTCCCTAGTAAATTTTAGCATATTCGTCCGTACTTATTTAGTATAAGATATATTATATTGATCTTTTTATAAGTAGTAAAATGAGAGATAAAAATTGTTCGATAGTCTTCTCTTAATAGATACTGGAAAAACAGTTACTTTCATGACTCGTTATAATTTAACTTATAAAGAACCCAATACATACATTTTTTAAATATTTTTTTTGATAAAGAATGTAAGCCAAACAATATTAATGAGCCAAGATGAGAATACGCGTAGCAATAAATTATCAGCTCTGTTTTAATATAAATTATAATAATAAACTATTTTAATTATTGCACGATTTTATCTACAGTAGATTGTATTATTTTATATGGGCATGCCCTTCGTTTACTATGAAAGGTTTTAAGCTTACCTTGCTTGGTTCCACTATGGCGTAACTTATAAGATAGGTAAGACTTTTAGGGTAAATGGAGTGTACATAAATGGTTTTAGTTAGCTTTTGGTATGTAATGATATTTTAAAACTAATGGTAATGTGGATTTGGAACCCTGTGTATGTATATTTTTTTTAGGTATTTCAATCATTTAATTTGGGGATTTGTCTTATAAACCTGAGTTAAATTTAATCAAAATTATGTAAACTATTTTCGAGGACATACACATTTTTAGTGTTAGTTTATCTATGTAAGGTAAGGCCGCCGTCATTTGGGGGGAAAAACATTTATTTGATATTAATAAATATAATATAAGGTAATATAATAAAATAATATAATAAACAATATGATATAATAAAGATCTAATATATTATGTATTTTACATATGAAATTATTCCCGTTTTATAGGTCTACCCTAAGAAGGAAAGCTAATTTTTGAGGATTCTATTTCGGAAAAATGTATATTAATCTAAATAACTTTCGAGAACTTTTTTACCTAGTACTAGATGAGAACTACCGCCTTAACTCAAAAGAGGCCTAGAGGGCCAGTTATTCTTGTCTCTAAAAAATAAATAGCGAGAAGAACCAGCTTCTCCTCCCGAGAGTTTCGCTACCACGCACAATCTGCGTGTGTCAGGACAGATCACCCATCCCCCTCCCTCATCTGACCCCCCCCCTCCCTCCCCGAACCACCTTCCCCGAACCACCTCTTCACTTCACACCAGCAAGCACGTCCTCAACAACCGAGCGTTATGACGCCATTTGTATTCATCGCGCGGGCTAATGTATAAATGCTCCCGCAACTTAAAATATGGGTACCTACGTTAGGAGCAGGGGGGGAGGGAGGGGTCTCTTTCATTCAAAATGTACCCCGACAGAAAGATGCGACGAACGGTCTTCTCTTGCTACGAAACTCAAAACAAAGAAATAAAGAGAAACGGTAAAGGAGACCAGGGATGAATGTTAGTAATATCGGAGGGGATGGAAGGCCCCGAGAGATTCGTCCCCCCCCCCTCCTCCTCCTTTATACAAGTAATGAGCCCGATAATTAATTGGAGCAGGCCTAGTTTTTTTATATAATAATATACCTTCCATTTCGTAATTGGTAATCCTATCTTGCGTTGTTGTTATTGTTATTGATACGGTGGTGCGGGAGGGTTTTATTAAAATGTAGGACTTATTAGTTAGGGTTATCCTAGAGGCTTCTCCCCCGTTCACGAAACACAATTAGCGAGGAGTGATATCGATCACAAACGTTCTGAACCAAAATATGCGAGTGTTGATATCTGTTTGTTGATTCGCATGAGTTAACAATTATCCAAAGCACACAGTTGGAAGCTGGATAGAGGGAAAGATTTTGAGTTGGCACAGTGTTTCACAAACTGTGGTACGCTTACCCTAAGGGGTACGCGACGTACTTTATGATCATGATAAGTCTGGTAAGCCAATCAATAAAGATTTTGACGTGATATAATGGTTTTTCAAAAATAATTCACGCTGTTAAAGCTTTGTCTACAACACTAAAATTTTATTAAAATTTGGAATGACCATTTATGCTTGTATTATACCAAATATTAGGTATATATATTTTTTTAGCACCGCGTCTTACTACTTGTTCAGTTTATAAGCATATGTAATAATTACACTAGTAAATTAAGGACGGGGAAGTTTGAATTTAGAGGAAGTGTGCCCTCATTTGTATGAAAGGAGAGTGGAAAATTTTTATAAAAATCCACCCTTAGTACACCTAACCGGGACTCGAACCCCAATCTTCCTGTCATCGTAGTCTAGTATATTGCGAGAGTGACGCCTTAGACCAGGCAGTAGCAGGTACTTGTTTCCTTTTAATTTCTCGTGTAGATAGAAAGTATTATAATAGTGAAAAAAAAGTCTACTTAAGAGATAATGATGAATCTTGACGTTTTATGTGAACCAGAGCCCAAATATAATTGTGGGTTTTAAAATATTGTTTGTCGACATGGTTTTATGTCTGTCTGTCCCTTTGGGACGCAAGCGAAATGGTTTGATGGGTTTTGTTCAGCTTTTTATTTAGATGTTATATGGTCATATTTAAGGCTTTTTTTTTTAATTATTTTATCCGTTTAAGAGAAGTTAACCGATGACTAATTTTTGAAAACTTGATATTTTTATAAATTAGCTATAGTATTTTTGTTCAAACAGGGTATCAGAGGAGGGCCTTACATGATAATCATTTGATGTATGTTCGTTAATCTAGTAAAAATAATTGAGGGTATTATAATGACGACTGATTTTAAATAAACTACATGATAATGAATGTATAGCACGTCTACTTTATGAGGTGAGGGTACCAAAATCGATCCTTAAAACTACATAAAAAATCTATAATTCGTGAAATTGTATCATCCCCTTAATCGAGTGGGGGATAAATTAATGGCAGACAGATGTTGTGTATTACAATTTAGTTTGTAGTTAACACATTATTTTTAAATTGAAGAATATTCATTGAATTAAAAATACCTAAAGCTGCACGAATAGAGTAAAAAATATATATAGCTATATATTTAATTAAAGTAAAGTTTAATTTCAGTTAAATTTCACCAAAGAAGCATATATTTATATTTTGAGCACTTGCCATGTAGTGTTTTAATATAAATAACGTAATAATTTTCTATTAAGTATTTCACTATAATTTTAAACCATCTCACTTTTTTTCATGAAAAAAGAATCCAAACCATACTAGTTACATTAAAGACTGAAGTATTCTCGTGCTTTAAGCAGGTATAAAAAAAATCAAAAAACCAATATGCATTTTATATTTATAAATATTCATAAATGAAAGAATTTTGTAAATAATCTTCAAAGGAATATGAAAATATGCAAGTGTAGCAATATTTTCCCAACCTTTGCATAGCTTGCTATGTTTATACATTTCTCCCTCTATATATTTACGGCCGAGGGTGAACAAAAAATGGCAGTCTCATCTTGTCTGGTTAACTGATGGCGGTGAGATCAAGGTTCAAGTCCCATCCCAGTGTATTGAGGTGTGTTTGTTTTTATTTACCTAAAAGGTTCCCCGTTCTTCGTTCAAAAACAGATGCGTGTATACTTTCATTATTATTATTATTATTATCACCACGTCTTACTACCCGTTCAGGTTGTACACACTTACGCTAATGTGTAATGGTAGGGTGACTGCGAGATGAAATGGAAGACCTACAGTTTAACGTGGGATCCGAACCACGGTGGAGGCCTGGCATTCCACACATTCACAAGTTGTGATTAATACACGTCTTGTCGGAGGTGAAGGAAGGGATTGGCAATCAGATAAATTCGTGCCCCGAGCCCCCAGCACAGAAGTCCGATACCTAAACCCGAGACCACCAGGTCACCAGTTATATACTTTCTTTAAATTCTGCCTTCCTCATCCCAACCCCATTAATGTAAATACGCGGATAACACAGGTGGGTAGTAAGGCGTGCAGTACGGGAATTGTCTGTGGGAGTGAGCATAAAGTCATTGTGCCTAATCTCCTCAAAAATATTTCAGTTAAAATCCTAATAGTGTTGAAAAAAATATATAGTCTTCACGTGGACACGGGGCAAGAAAAAAAAAAGAGCTTTCTCTACTTGCTAACTACTAGAATCCGTTTGTTTTCCATCATCATTAGAACGACCGCCTCCCCCCGAGTTCTGAGATATAACGAAGGTCTTTAGGTGTTCGTTACCTCCCCCCACAGTACCCCGCCAAAAGCCAACATGACCTAATTAGCCGCGTGGCTAATTATACCGCGTGCGCGCGCACGATATTTACGTACAGTCTGCGGAAACAATGGCAACGTTCCTTGTTGTCCGTCATAGAGACTTGTTTGTCATTGTAAAGTTGACTGGACAGGGCTCACAGCACCTTGTTGACACAAAAGCTCGACCACGGCCATCCGGTGACTCTGGGTCGACCCCTGCCGCAGTCTAGATTAAGTGACAGGCAATAGAATGAGCTGGCGGGGTCGAACCTCGGTCTAGTGAACTAAAGGTGAGCTACCTCATATGATCTGCGGTTTCTTAAATCACTCTTAGCGATAGTGTGGATGCATTTGCGCTTAACTACCCTCCTCACTTCTAATAATCCATAGATTATGCCGTTATATCACTATATATATATATATATATATATATAGTTAAAATGTATAAACTAAATAAAAAGTACCAATGATAGCATAATAATAAATCATTTTATCAATAAAGTACATCTTAGCTATTTGACTTTAACACAGCTGTTAGGAACATAAACATAAAATGTACCCAATTTTGAATGAAATTAAATTAAGAATGTAAATCATATTTTAAGATTATAGTAGGTCTAATTTTTCATTAAAAATGCATTCAATTTTTTTTTTTTTTTACCGCTACTCGTCCGAACCACTAGCATTTAGTTCAATGAGGTGTATTGAGGAAGCTACATTTAATACAAATAATAGAAAATATTCCCGCATTTACGTGGAGGAAGTGAGAAACCATAAAAGGAAAAAACATCCTCTATAGGCCGGCTGGAATTTGAACCCTGACCTCCCTGTCACTAGCAAACCAGACTAAGACTAGTTTGACGTGCACGTGTCCAACGATAAGATATTTCATCACGAAAAAGAAAAAGTATAGGTAAGCTTTATTATTACTATAAATATAGTCTAGTATAACTATTCACTATATATGTATATAATATAACTTAGATAATAAAATATTATAAAATACCTAATATATATTCAACAAGTAGGTAATAGTTTTCTCTAACAGCCAAACTATGTTGAAAATATTAAAACAAAATGCAGATACATAAAAAAATTATAATTTTTCAGGCTGTGTAAGAAATAATTACAATACTTATATTTTATCAAAATTATCTTTAAAAGATTAAAACAAATTGCCAAAAAATATTTTCTTAAATCTCAAAAATTAATAAACTATAAATCTATCTGTCTGGGGGGAAAAGGCGCATCGATTGTAATTTCATTTGCTGCTGCCAACAACAAGGATTTTATTATTATCTGATTCGTCATCCTATTTGAAACCTGAGGAACACCCAACTTGTAAAGATAAACGTAACTAATCGTAAGGCTTAGAGTAATTGAATAAAATCAAGTCAAAGAACTCCCTAACAATCAAGTCATAAAGTACTGAACCATTGGTAGAAAATAATGTATGTTTGTTGGAAAGCGAAGGAAAACTTTGAAGAAAGTGGAACGCCATTGAAAAAATAAGATGAAGCGCTTTGGTTGTCCTGAAGGACTCTAGACAAGACAATTGTGGGAGTAAAAGGAAGGGAGGACATCTTGAGGCAGCTGTTCATTAGGCTTAACAATTATTCTGTCCTCCACCCTTTTCAGCGAAAAGGAAGGTTTGTACAGTGCGACGCATAAAAACTGAAGAGAGAAGATTTTCTAAGTTTTTTTTAGCAGTGCGTATTACTACCTGTTCAGATTATAATCTTTGTATTCCATGGGGATGAGTTGGTTTTAAACAAGGATAATAAAATGTCATTCATTTGTTATCGTTAACTCTTAAAATTATTTTTTAAATAAAAATAATCTAGGGAAAATTGTAGTTTTTTAATGAGAGAATTTAATTTCAGAAGGGGGGGAGGGGGGGAAGTAATTTTTGAGGCTGAAAATTACGAAAACGGTTGTAGATTTTGGAACCAGTATTATATTTTTAATTACTGTTTTCTTCTACCTGTATTTTATACGAATAGTGTTGGTTATTATATATCAACATATTACAATAAATGTAAACAATTTATAAATACTATTTTAACCAATATAATAATATGAGCATATTTATAAATATGTTTATAATATTATAAATTTTTACTTTTTTTTAATGCACACCATATCGACATTATTAAATAGTTTTAATATTTTGTATTGTTCAGTGAATAATTTAAGAAGTTTTAGAGTTACACACAGTTGGATTTAGAACTACTTTTTTTTATCGTCAACTTTTTAATCGGTTTTAAAGAAGCTAACCTATTCTGCCCTGAATCTAAAACATAATTATGATGTCAGAACTGCAAATACTGAGATACTCATAGATATTAATAACTGCAAATACTACGTGAAATATATTTGTTGTTTATTAAATACTAACTTAATATGACATTTCTCTATTTTACAAAGGCCTACGTTATTTCAGGCAATGTAACCGCCCAATTTTTTTCAGAACTAAACATTTTGTGTATAATTGTACGTTAAATCATCCAGTGGAATTGTTATTTAGAAATATTTGTATAGAGTGTTAAATTTCAACTAAAATTTCAACAATTCAGGAAACATATAGCATTGTAATGATATTGATTTATCCACTTCATAAATATAGATTAATCCTTTCATTTAAATTAGCTTTTAGATTTCTACTATTTCAATTTTCCCTTAATGTAATGGATATTAAATCTGAATACTTTCATAATTCGGCATTTATTATGAAGTCAGATTTTCGTTTCGGGTTGTTGGCTAGGCACTGAATTTGTTAACTCTTGAAGGACATATTTCTAGAAAATCATCGTTTTTACTCTCAAACTTCATCAAAAGAGTTGTATTGGTGATTGCGTCCATTCTGTGGGGCTCATTAAATATTTAGTGTGTGCATTTTACTTCATCATCCTAATCTCGTAAACACATGTCCATCAAGTTTATCATCTACTCATAAATAGTTTAAAATAAATTGTACAACAAAATCGTACATACTTCTTCATAATTAGATATTTCAAATATACAAAAATCAATCATCAGTAAAATACCTTTATAATTGTATATGAATATTTTTTTCATAAAAACAGACGTGTATCTTTATTTAATTTCTAACACTATCCAGATACCCATTTTAAACTAAATTTTCATATGCATTTTAGAAAAACTTCAAATTTTTAAAAATCAGACAGTAGCGGAAAACCCTTAAATCCACTTTCATAGCAAAAACACAATTATGAGGTGCTATTTACCATGTAAAACACTCATCAAATATCAAATTTGAACAAAATTGGTAGACATTTAAATTTAAAAAAAGTAATTTCAAAAATCAATTACCTGCGGTAAATTATCCTTAATTTTAGAGTTAAGAATTTTAAAAAAACTATTTGGCCTCAAGGTATGACTATATAACATCTTAATAGGACTATCAAATTTGAACAAAATCCATTAGACTGTTTCGGCTGTACCCCCATAAATATTGTTAGACCCCACATTTTGAGTCTAGGGGCACATCAAACATCAGGATCCATAATAAACTCGAGGTCGAAATACTGTAATTTATAACCAACATTGGTTGGATTAAGCTACCAATATTTAGCTTCCAGCTGTCGAAATAGATAGAATCTGTCAAAATAAAATACAACTCGAGGTACATGATTGTATAAGGATATCACTAGTACCATTTAGAATCGAGATAGATGGTTCTTTAACCGGAAGACAAGATATAAATACGAGCTTTTGTACCAGGTTTTATTTCTCGCAGGGACTGTCCACATTTAATTACACTATTTACTTTACTTAGCATCACGTCTTACTACCCGTTCGGGTTATAAGCTTAAGTACTAATTACGCTATTGAATTAGGAATTGGGAAGGTTGATTAGAGTAAGTGAGACCACATTTGCATGGAAGGAGAGTGGGAATCCATTTAGGCCAAAACCACCCCAGTTCACCCGACCAAGATTCGAACCTCGATCACCCCGTGATCGGCAGTCAAGCTCAACACGAAACTTTCGCATTAGCCAACTACGCCATTGAGGTGGGTAGTTACACTATTGAGTAAGGAGGAAATAAGGGCGTAGCGAGAGTAAATGTACTCGCATTTGTGTGAAGGATTAGTGGGAAACCATATAAGAAAAAACACCCTTATTTCCCGCCAAGAGGGATTTGAACCCGGATTCCCCCATCATCGGCAACCCAGTTCTTTTTCAAAAGTTATGCCTAAAGCTTACCGCAAAAGGAATCAGATCGGAACGGTCGGTATCGGAACCCTATGAACAGAAATTAGTTTTGTACGTACATCGGAATTCATGTCAGTTGGAAGACAGTATCCAAAATAAAAAAAATAAAGAGTCTTTGACATTTTTTCCAACGAGTTAGGTCTACCCTTAAAATTTCAGATATTTCCTCCCAAGCATTTCCCTTCACAGCAATTATTAAAATGTTTGCTACTAATTTCATAAATTATATGATCCCAGTAATGTTGAATCAAATAAAAATTATTCTTAATCCAAAGAAATATTTTAAAATAAACAAAAATCTTCGAGGAACAGGAAACTAAAATTAATAAGTGTATAGCTGATCTCGAAAATAGAGGATGATGCTATATTTTAGTCCCTGAGGAGGCATGCGCATAGCTTCGAAATCTATCAAAATATCCCCTCCCTAGCAAACCGATTTGTTTCGTCACGATCGGACGTGACGTTTCCGATCAGAACCGATCCGATGTGCGGCAAGCTTGAGATCATGCGGCCACCGAAGCGGATCAGAAGTTTATTCTATTTACTTGCATGAGTAAATAATATAAGATAATTTTATGTTCTAAGCTGTGCTAAACCTGTATCAGTGCGGAACGTGGATCAAATATCAAACCAGGTTTGCCGGTGACGGGTAGGTTGGGATTTGAAGCCCGGCCAGGGATACTAAAGATCATTTTTACTAAATAGTCTTCCAATCTCCCTACACGCGAATAGGTGTACATTTCCTATAAATTCTATCTTACTTATTTACCTTAATATACCCGTATAGCTTGAACAAGTAATGAGTGACACACGGGAAAATAAAGAAAACACTCATTTTGTGCTCTGCTAAGTATATTTTCAACTGTTCCCCCTTTGTTCGATAAATAAATATATGCCTTTATAGAAGTAAATTATTCAACATAACTTAAGTTCCCCTAATAACCACCACTCCTAAATCTCCCCTAAAAAAAATATAGATAGGTCATTAGTTGATCATAATACTTATAGTGAAAACAGTCTTGGATCTTGAATTTTATTTCGTATTATTTTTAGTTGGTAAATATTTGTATCTAAAACATTGTAATTTTCTGGATAGTATAAAATTGTCTGTTCCTTCTTGCGTTTTATAACTCTCATATTTTGTGGTTTTAAATAATAAGGTTGGACGTTTAAAAAAAATACAAATGTGAAGGCAAGAACTGTCAAGATGACATGACATTTTCAAGTGTGTTTGGGCTATAAATAATCATTTAAAAAGACGTTAGAGGGTCGTTGAAAGAAATATTAAATGATGACCACACACAAACCAAGAACGTAACCATTTTTAAAGTAACAACCCTTAAACTGCCAAATAATAAGATGAAAAATAAATATATTTAAGGCATTAATTTGAAATTCTTGTTTGGGAAATATCTTCGTCGTCCTAAGTCGAGATAATAAACCCGCATCGGTGGGCACGTGAGCAATGGTATCAAACACGTTTGGTTTTGGTTGTGACGGGGAGGTCAAGAGTTCAAATACCGGCAGTATAGAGTGTTTGTTTCCAAAATGGTTTAACACTCTAACATCATACAAATGGTGTATGTTTTACTTAAATTATACCCTTCCCATCCCTACATTATTTGTATAAATTTACGGCTAGATCGGATGGGTGGTAAGACATGGAGCATAACAAATATTTAAAAAGAGGGTTTTAAAAAATGTACACAATGTTTATGCGGTCAACACTAATACAATGTTTCTTAAGTATTATTTTATCATTATTGATAATATATGTAAAAAATGACAGAATGATTTGACGTATGTATTTATGAAAGTCAGATAGCACCCTTAATTCAGTGAGTTTTTTAGCATCACGTTTTACTGCCTTATCAGTTTTATACGCATATATAATATATTACTCTAATGGGGTGAGAGATGAGAGTGGAAGAATTTTAGAGGTAATCCATCAGCATATGCGTGGAAGGAGAGTGGTAAGCCATTTAAGGAAAACCACCCTCAGTAGACCTGGCAGGGATTTGAGCCCTGATCTTTCCTTCATTCTCAGGCCAGCTTAACACAAGAGTGAAGTCTTAAGCTTGCCGCTCACTTGCTCGGATAGGATCGGATCGGAATGTAACGAATCGGTTTACCACGAGGGAATATTTTGACGGATTCCGAATCTATGCGCATGCGTCCTCAGCCCTGGATTATTGCATCATATACACGCGTTCATTTTACACCTGTTTATGTTCGTTTCCTGTTCCTCGATAATTTTTGCTTATTTTAAAAAATGTCTTCTGATGAAGAAATAATCAATTTAGTTCAACAGTACCCTATAATTTATGACAATGCTAACAAATATTAGTATGATGTTAAAAAGTAACATGCGTGGGAGGGAATCTCGGAAATTGTATGTTGAATTTGTTGTATGTCGTGCACTCAAAGTATTTTTGAAGCGGCTTCATCTTCCTCTTAACCGGCATCGGCAGTAATGCTCACAACAACCACCATTGCCTGTTCTTCAATGCTGATATCACTATCACCAACTCATTAAAATGAAATTATGAATAATTGATGTACAGTCCTGTTTTTTTTCTTTATGAATAGCAAAGATCTTATCTTCTGTCGATATATCTCGTCGAAAGCCCCACTAACGCATCCTAACACCAAAAATAATAGAATATTGTATATATATTACACTGTGCCCACGAATTGCGGAACAGCTCATCCGAGGTTGGTAATACGCTTACAAGAACTGTGAGGTAAAAATTAAATTTATAATGACTTTGTTCAAAATGGGAAATGGAGCATAGGTTGGGTTAGGAGTTCAATGGGATTACAGGTTGTTCCGAAATTCATTTGCACCGGCTGACAGGTATACTTTATTACACAATTCGAGTAGCCCTAATTAAGTGCCAGCTCACAGGTATACTTTATTCCTCAATTCAAGTGCGCCCTAATTGAATGCCTACTGAGAGGTATATTTTATTTCGCAATTCTAGTACGCCCTAATTGAATGCCTACTGACAGGTATACTTTATTCCGCAATTCTAGTGCGCCCTAATTGAATGCTTGCTGACAGGTATACTTTATTCCGCAATTCGAGTGTGCCCTAATTGAATGCTTGCTGACAGGTATACTTTATTCCGCAATTCGAGTGCGCCCTAATTGAATGCCTACTGACAGGTATACTTATTTCGCAATTCGAGTGTGCCCTAATTGAATGATTGCTGACAGGTATACTTTATTCCGCAATTCGAGTGTGCCCTAATTGAATGCCTACTGAAAGGTATATTTTATTCCGCAATTCGAGTGTGCCCACGTTACATACACCATGTTGTTGTCATTCCGAATATAGGGAAACCACTTAGAAAACAATATCACCCTTAAAGTATCAACAAGGTAAAGAGGAATGTTGAAAGTAAAGTTTGTCGACGAGTAGTCTGCATGTACTACTACATGTGTGTTGGAGGGTGAAGTTAGAGTGAAGCACTCTGGCGCTTTGTTATGCGATACATTTAGGGTGGACAATGTTTTACCGGCAAGTAGGGTTCGGGTTGCCAGAGTGCCTGGACCACCAAACTCGTCCCATCTCTCATTGGTTCAGAATACATCTCAAACGTGAACACATTAGAACGACAACATCAAGACAATAACATTTTACCTGTATTGTTGTGTGTCCCTTGATAAACTTAATTGTCTCGATGATATACTATAGTAGGTGTTACGGGAGAAGGGATCTTTTAAAAAATATAAAAAACCTTTTTGTGGTCAACTTTAATAATATCTTACTATATTTTTATTGTTATTTTAAAGGTTTTGAAAATATATATCAAAAGTTACATAGGTATATTCTATGAGTTGACGTATAAATATATTTAAGTAGTTTTAATAACTTTTGTAACTGGCAAATATATTTTTTCCTGCCAAAATCTCACTGTATTTTTTTTAAAGGGATTATTTTTTTAATATCAGTGCCTACAAGTTGAAATATATTTATATTACCAGATAGATCTTACGTTAAAGTAGCTCAATATATTTTATTTAAGGAAATCTTAATACAAATTGTTTTTTAATCGAAACATATCTAGAAGAAGGTATTATAATATTGCTACATGTGATTCTTCCAAATGTTGCTTGAGTAGCACACACAAGAAGATATTAATGTATATGTTATTTGAACCAGGAATTCCTTAAGGAAAAAACTAGTAGGTACTCAATGATATAAAATTACCTCAAGTGTCAAATTTCGATTCTCTTTCAAGTATTACTTAAAACACTATATGATCTATAGAATGTTTCTGACAGTAACTATGAACTACTTTATGGATTTTTTTTTAAATGCATGTGCTTTGGTCCAGAAATAATTTCATAAACATTAGGGATAAAAACAATAACTCAACAGGAAAAACCGTCAACATATAAACTTAATCACGGAGTTGTTTACATTGGGGTCAATTTGTATGTCAATTTTGGTTTCGTTTCGTTTTCGGTGAGCTTGGGATCCAAAGTTATGCACAGGTACCAGCTGCTAGGTCCTCGTCTTTGTAGAATATTGCTACTTTATTCAGGTGGGGTGGTAGGAAAGTCGAGATAAGATCAGTGTTTTCAGTTTTTATATCAAAACGTTTTTTGTTCAAAATAAACAAAATATTTCTCCAGTAGAAACACGGAGTTTAATTTTCTTCACATGGTTATATCACTTTTTGTTGAATATTTATCAAGACCATAGCAGCATTACATGAGAAACTTATTAAATGAAGAGAAAAAGTTGTCATTAAATTCTAGGACACCCTTGAAAGTTATTCAAGAACTGTTAAAATCAACAAGTGAAGAAAATAAAGATCCATGTTTGTATGGAAGAAATATTTGATTTCGTTTGACCAAAGAAATGTTTTGCTATAAAAACTGCCAAAAACAGTGACCTTTTATCGTGTCCTCTACAGCTTCACCTTAAGCATGATCTTTTGAGTATTAACAATATTTAGATTTCATTCAACCATTCCCCATTCAACTATTATTTTTTTTATCACCACGCCTTACTACCCGTCTGGGTTGTACGCCTATGTACTAACTACGCTAATGGTTTTATGGATTAGGAAGGTTATATTTATAGGAAGTGTACTCTATTGTATGTAAAGGGACAGTGGAAGACCATTTTGGAAAAACCACCTTCGGTACACCCAACCAATATTCGAACCTTGATCTTCCAGTCTTCGGCAGTCTGGTCTACTGCGAGAGTAGCGCCTTAGACCATGCGGCCACCGGAACGGAGCTCCCTTTTTTTTTTCTTTTTTTTTTT
>CABFWB010000473.1:220265-250773 GCA_902151455.1 Timema bartmani | reverse complement strand
CCCCCCCCCCGAAATTATTGGCTGGCTGCCTTGCGTGCGAATACGTAAAGGTAGATCTATTAATGTTTCTACTCGTAGATGTCAGATAAGGAAGGCTCTTTCTGTAATTAATATAATAATGGTGGCGGACTGTACAACCTGTGGTAAGGTCAACAAAAAAAAAGTCACCTGATTAAAAATTATCTTATGTTTGCAATAAAATATTCACTTTTACAAAAATAACCATTCGCCTTACGTATCTTCCTACAAGTAGAACAAATTATAACAAGCACAAAAGATTGAATCTTTTTTGACACTACATTTTTCACATACTTTCATATGTTTAAATAAATCTCACATAAAACTGTCCTAAAATAATTACATACTAAATTTGGAAAAATTTCTCAAATAAAATTATACAATTGATTTTCTGATTGCGAATTATGTTTGTAGTATTGTAATTAAAATAAATAATGATTACTATTAGTATTATATAACTTTTTTAGCACCATGACTTAGGCCTACTACCCATTCGGGTTATACGCCTACTAATTACAATAATGTGCTAGGAATTAATAAGGTTGAATTTAGAGAAAGCGTACCAGCATTTTCGTGGAAGGAGCGTGTAAAACCGTTTAGAAACGCCTCTTACTACACCCGACCAGGATCGAACCCCAATCTCCCCATCATCATCAATCTAGTATTTTGCGAGGGTAGCGCCTTAGACCATGCGGCCACTGAAGCGGGTGTATTATATAATATTCTCAATCATATGACAGATATCCCCTTCCAGTGCACCGGGCCGAGATTCGAACCTAGGCAATCCATTTTACTGTGAGCAGTGCGCCTTAGCCTGCGGGACCATAAGTACTAGTCGTCGTCATCATCATCATAATCATAATGAAATGCTTCCAGCCACTGGCTGAGTCTGTAACATAAGCCTCTCCATCGCCTCCTTTACCCCGACCATCTTCCTCCCTCCACCTTGGCCCAGTCCTCTACTCTCCTCCACACACCTCTTTACTCCCTTCAGCCATCTGTCCTTTGGTCTTTCTCTCGGCCCTCGCCCTTTATACAACATCATTACATAAGAAGAAAATCAAGGCAAGTCTTATTGATGCACTCATAATTAAAATTATCTCAAGTTAGATCGAATAGTACGTCACAGAAAGTCGATAGCCATTTCGTTGTAACTAGCAAGTTTTGAGAAATTTGTATCATTAGTAAACTTATATTAATCTAGACAAATCACTATTATAGTTTTTTAGCGTATGGCGTATTTTACCGTGCTAGATGCAGTATTCAGTCGCCGCTTATCTAATGTTTTAGCCGCTCTGTAGGAATATGTCGCAGCCCAAGGTAGGCCTATAGTTTGGAGGTTGTCTACACGTCATATCCGCAAAGAGACGATATAATGATAGTGATTATGAGGGTGTGAAGCCAGTGGAAATCTTAGCATAACTAACCAGACCATTAATATGACCATAGGAACAATTCTCTTTTCAGGAAAAATACCTATAGTATCGCCAAGAATGGAAACCGGGACCTCCAGACCAAGAGGCTGGTCGATATCATAGTCATAAGACTCCTATCCAAAGAGATTGAGGTCAATCAACCGACAGGGTGTAAGGTTATTAGTAATTCACAAATTGGTTTCCAATTTATTTTCTGACGTAATCCTGGAGCATTTACATGTGCTTCATTATACAAGTACTTTCTTTGGATAAAATTGGCAAAGAAGTTTGATTGAGATGTTGGATAAATTTAGTATATCAAAAGGGAGAAGTTTATTTTGACTGCCGAGACTGTTTAAAAATAAATGGTGCTATACAATAAATTAAAATTAACTAGCATATAGGCCTAGAATTATTTTGGTAGGCAGAGGTATCTAAAAGACCTTTTTTTTCTACCAGAATCCTACTAGATGGCAGGATTTCTAGAGGAAATAATAATTGGTACTCCACGATTGAACAAACGTTCTCATATAATGTAACATGTAGCTTCAAACGAAATTTTCCAAACGAGACTTTCAGTAAACTACACTTAGGTAGGTTTTCATCAGAAAAACAAATACATTTTTTAGAAAGGTTGAATTTAGAGTAACTGTACCTGCGTTTACGAGGAGGGAGAGTGAGAAATCATTTATGAAAAATCAGCCTCAGTTCACCCGACCGGGACTCGAACTCCAATCTCACTGTCATCGATGGTTTAGTTTATTTCAAGAGGGACGTCTTAGACCGTGCGGCCATCGATGTAGGTTACATCATCTTGTTAAGCACAATAAACTCTATTCATATAATTTTAAACAAAATAATCAGTAAAGCAACCATAAAAAAAATTAGAAAAATAGATATGCCTTATATAAAATTAAGTTTATTGTAAAAAAACTTAGCCAATTCGAACCAAATCGTTATCTGATAAGTCATTTTTAAAACATTACAATTTTTACAAAAAAATCTTCTGTAAACTACCCTTAAACAATTTTTTTACCCAAAAAACACTAAGGGCCAGTTTCATAGTCAAATTTAGTACGCCTCAAGTGCGGCGCTGTACTAAATACAAGACGTCACCTACCTGAAATTGAATGGAATGGGCCAGTTTCATATGCGAAACTGGCCCATTCCATTTTGGTCTAGGTAGGTGTCGTCCTGTATTTAGTATCGACTCGCACTTTAGGCGTACTAAATCTGACTATGAAACTGGCCCTAAGTATCATTGTTATTTCAGAGGTAAACCGCTCCCTAGATACCGATTAACACATGGCAACAATGCACCCTCCATACATTAAACCAACAAACAAGTCAAGGGAATAATAAAAAATGCACTTTAAACACACTGTAAATAGTATCAGCTGTCTGACACTTGGCAACAATAGGGAAATATACACCAGATACATAAGATAAATCGTACATACAACAAAAATAGATAATAAAACATTAAATGAATATAATGGAACTAAGTTAAGGAGGTCTGTGCTCACAATGTTTTAATAGGGCCATATATTCATGCTCTTAATGAACTAGTACTGTTATTGATGGGGCACAATACCTTCACATGTTTCTTATAGCATAAAATGATGGCCCTGCGTTGAAATAGGGGATTGGTCTACTACACGACCCCTCACCTGATTTTCTTCCTTAAACCATGGTTTATGAAACTACACAACAATTTTCTTCCTTATAATATCGAAAATCACATCAAATATTACGTCGATGAAGATTGATTTACACTCGGAACGAATGTAACTCCACGTGACGGCTCTTAACTACCCTTCACAACAAATCATAGAAGATACATATATGTATTAATGATGGGCACAATCGAGTAACTCGATTGTGTTGTGTTGTGTAATCGGCTGTACTCGATTCTTCCAGGGTTACTAGAGTAACTTTACTCGGACCTTGTTGTTCTTTTATTTTCTCTTTTCTTACCAGCTAAGTGAGAATCGACCTTATTGGCTGAATTATTTACCATGCTATTTCTGTTTAAAAGGCATATTCCCTTAGAGATCATTTTTCATCAACAGTTTTTACTGCTATGCAAAAATGACCCTTTATGGTTTAAATGCTGCACATGCATTTTCAATATAAAATACTCGCAGATGTAAGGTGCACAATTTAAAGGCATTCAAACCAAATAAATAAAATAATTAATAAATAAAATAACTAGTTTCTTAGTTATTTTATTGATTATAATTTCTATTAGTAAAATATGAGTATTTATAAATTGAAACTAATTAGAGTAAGTTACAAAAAAAAAATTTTTCACTGTTAAAAAGGTTCAATTATTATCAATTTCTTTAACATGAATGGATAAAGAAGAGTTTATTTTATCAAAAAGAGCACAATTTTTTTTTTTTGTGAGACACTTGTTAAAACGCATACTCTCGTATTAACTGTACATATAAAGTGAAACCTGAAAATAACGGGGTGGAGGTCACTGTCAGAGTTGACTGCCTACTACAGGAAGAGATTATGGACTTGTTATAAGTATCGAATTCCATTACAAGACTCCCGAGTAATGTTGTCCAACCGATTACCACGGGAAAATTCGAGTATTGTGTAAACCTTTTGAATATTAGGCTTAAGTCAGAAGCCTGGCCTTAAAATGTAGCCTATACGTTCGGCACATCTTCAATGCTAAATATTTTAGTTATACTTCATATCATTTAAATTTATATTAAAATTATATGTGGTCTTGGGGAGGGGTGAGGGGTAAATACCCTGTTTGCCCCTCTCTTTCTTGGGTGAACCATTGCTTACAGCAAAAGATATTGGTAAATATCTTAGCAATAAACCAATGACGTAGCGTTAGGCTTGGTTTATATTCATGCATAATTCATAACTAATAGCGAATAGTGTATAGTGTATAGTGCGCAAGAAGTTGAAATACATTATTTTAAATGATGGCGTCTATAATCGATTTATAGTGAATAGTGAAATAGTTCACAGTGCATAAAGTTGATTTAACTTTAACTTTTCTTATACGTTATGCACGAGTTGTGAAACGATATTCTCGCGAGAAAAATCTAGCCAATAGGATTTATGGAAAACATAATTCGATATTTTTCAAATATTATTTTATAAGTTAGAAGTTGGTCGCCATATTGGGCTTTAATTATCGTTAAATAGTTTTATATTGTGATTTTAACTTGAAAATGAGTGAAAATGAAAGTGACAATGAATATACGGTTGAATTTACAGAAGATGGTTTTGTGTCTGTTGCTTGGGGGAGGAACCCCGCACCTCCTATTAATGTAGTTTTTGTACTTGCCTTGGTCACTTGGGAATTTTTATGGTTTAAAACACCAGGAGTTGGAAAATTCATTGTCTAAACCCACATAACCCCCCTCCAAAAAATACATTTCGTGCAACGCCCTTGTACTCTAGCCTCATTTCATTCAACCACTAAACCAGATTGTCCTCAAATGAAGATAAATAATTCAAACATACTATTAAATATAGAAGGATGGGTTCTATAAAATTCATTTACCCGTGATGATAAAAAGCCAGAAATGCAATTCTAGATGGTCTGCCATTAAATGCTAAATATATAAATTCAGATAAATACTATTTAGTAAACAGTACCAATATTTATCTCTCAGATTATAATACAGCTAGTAAAATTGGCGTGTTAAGGGGAACAAGGATATTATATTTGTAAGTATGTAAATTATTTTGAAGACCAATGATTGACATATCCATAGTATCCTTAAAATAACACGCGTGAATGGAGATCACCTCTCAAACAAATGACAATCGTTATGAATGTCTTATTCACTACGTTGCATTATAAACCTTAGTAATTTTCTTATGAATTGTGCACTATACACTATGCGCTATTCACTATTAGTTATGAGTTATGCATGAATATAAACGAAGCCTTAGTGTATTAATAGTCCGAGATCTTCCGTATGTTAGTCAGAGTTTACGCATCTAAATAGCTTATGAATCGTAAATTATCAAATTAGGAGACTCGTTTGCTTCCAAGCAGTATTGTGTGAGATAAGTTAGGCTTTAAGAAATAGTTTTAATTGCAACGTGAGTTGAACAAACCACCTGATTCCCTCTCACCAAGATCTGATGGACGCTTGATTCATATAGGCCCTACCATTCCATTTTACTCTTATGAGTTTTTGCTTTGAGTATTGCTAACTGTATGCTTTTAATTACATTAGGCTAATTGAATAGGATTTGACTCTCTTATGAATTCAGAAATGTGCCCCAACATTAAAATTCACTTAAATTTATAACCTAGTAGATAGCATTATAATTTGAGGATCGCCTTTGTGGTCTAGTGGTCAGAGGTTTTGGCTACGGACCCAGAGGGCCAGATTTTCTGAAAAGTATTTCCAGTTTATCTGAGAATCAGAACCACTTTTCTATAAGCACACAATCTCAAATATTTTCCTTAAAATAATCCCTTGACGTTCTTGGACAGCAGTGGTTGAGGGTACTCTGCCCCCAAATCTCCCCTGCAACTTTTAGAGTACAGCATACCTATTAATTTTCTCAGAATACGCCACTAATAGCCTTTAGCATCTACAATGTATTATTCTTTTCTAGGCCTAATTTAATCTGTATGTTACTAAGTTATTCAGCTAAAGCGTTTAGTTATAAGAATGTGTGAGGTTTTATGTTAATTATAATGGCCCAAATCATAGTCAAAGTTATAAGTAACAAATATTCTAAATTTAAATTCATTAGCTTTAGGTCTCTAACTTTTAAATCTAGTAGTTTTTCATTCCTATAAAGTCTTCGTTGGAATAATTACAATGTCATCTAAATGTATTACTTTTACCTTTCTCTATTGAGTATCGTTTTGTTTTATATGTACCAGAAAGCTGTGATCTTGCATGTGTGGCCTCACAGTGGAAAGGGGAGGTTTGGCGTGAACAAATAGCCAATCAGCATATTAGATTTAAGCGTCTGTTTTTGGTATATTGAAAAAGGAAGCATTGAACGCACACACTTCCCTGTTAGCGCTCGACGACTTAGGAATGTTACTCAGGTTTGCACGCAATAAGCTATTGGGGCGTCATGGAAATATCTCGGAGAAACGAGGAACTCCCATGGAGAGTTAAACTAGGTGGATAATTCGATTTTAAGAGAAAATTATACATATGATGTAGTAAAGGCCAGCTTAATTGTTTTGATTTCTTTAGTTTTAATAAGCTATAAAGATAAAGTGCACTATCCACTTTGTAATGACAACTAGATACCAAATAGGCCTATAACTTCTGAAGCAACCTCAACCATTTAAAATGTTGTTATTCACCTAAGTTTTCCCACCCCCACCAGTAGTCACTACCCCCAACGAGCTCTCCGATGGTCTACCGATCCCCCTGGCTGCCATGGATTACACCAAAAAGGATGGAAAAGAAGATGGAGTAAGCGATTCGTTAGACTACATCAACTTATTTAAAGGAACAAACCCACGAGTTTTGAACTTTATTTTGCTCTTCAAACCTCTTATTAACATATTTACTTCATTTAACTTATCTCATTATATTCAATCAAATTATTGACTGATGTTAAAATGCCATATTACCTTTTATGTGTGTAAGAGAGAAAGAGATACCCAAAGGCTTCGTTCTCTCTTACACAGTGATATGCAAACAACAGCACAAAAATTTCAGCCACAGAATGATGACCATTAAGTTGTATTATAGAGATCAATGGCCACAGTAGACAATCATGTTACAGAACATAAAGTGTGAAATTGACTTGATACTAGATTTTTTCATGCCACCAAAGGCGCCCATGTAGAGGTGCACTGAACTAAACTGAACTTAACAGAAACTTTATGAGTTTTACCATCATATTCATGTTTAATAACAATTTTGTAAATAATTTCCTTCAAATTCTATATTTTAAAAATATTGGCGTCTCATGGTGGACAACCTGTATATTATCATATGCTAGGAATTAATGTTGACAGATCAAATTACATTTGCCCCATATAAACTTGGAAGCACCAAGATCTTGATCTAAAATATAAACCTAACAGGGAAATATTGAAGAGAGCCTTGGTTTAGGATAGATTATTTAAGGATAATATATATTATAATGAAAAACATCTGCGTTGGTAAAGACGCATTATTGAGTAGTTGTTGTTATTAGTAGTAGTTACTTATGTACTTACACTATGACATTAGGAACACTAAAGTTCATTACTGCACTCACAAAAGTACATCACCTATCCCTATCTTGAGCTAATTCTATACAAGCTATCTCTCTCAGGTCTATCTAAATATTGTTATTAGTATTAATACAGCGCTCAATTGGCCAAACCAGAAAAATATAGTTTCTACATTAGACGTTAAATATAGCGCTCCTTAGGTTTGTAAATAAAATTATAGAGAATTTCATAGTTTATGTTCCATAACCAAACATTTGACATTTGAAATTCTAATATTCTAAACTAAAAATATGCCTACGATATGAATTTCAAATAAAATATTTTTTGGCAATTTAAAAAAATATATATTTCAGTAAGTAATATTTTTCCATATTACATAGAATACTATTTCATATTTTCCATATTTACTCAATATTAGTGTGGGTATTTTAATTTACCTAAATGGTGTCCTAACCAGAAATGAAAATGTTCAGATACAGAGGAAGGGCCAAAGCAGGTTATTCTAACCGCTTTGATAATAAGTTTGTGATGATAATATTTAAGCATGGCCACATTGGGAATGCTGCGTAAGCGCCTTATAATATAATACGCTGTATTTCACATTGGGAATGATGTGTAAGCGCCTTATAATATAATACGCTGTATTTCACATGGGAATGATGCGTTAGTGCCTTATAATATAATACGCTGTATTTCACATGGGAATGATGCGTTAGCGCCTTATAATATAATACGCTGTATTTCACTTATGATACAAAATCATTAAATATGTAATAAATATTACATATTATCATACTTACAAGAAAACGGCGATTATAATTATATATCTATTTATATTTATTTGAAATGAGTTTATTTTTACAACATTAGTTAGGCTAACTCAATAAAATCTTACATTTAGACAACTCAAACATAAACATAGGCTGTATCCGAATAATCGCCTTGGCTCATGTCCTTCATAGCTGCATTGGCAATCAGATGACCAAGTGTAGATCTGTCCGAATAGTCGCGAACGATACTGATTTAGTCTTCTCGAGGTCTTGTTAACCATGGATACGGAAGGCTACCAGCCATGCGCTGTTCTCGTGGTGTCGGTTGCGGTGTTTGACTGGCTAGTACTAGTGTTTAGTCTGCTAGAGCATAGTTTCTAAGATATTCGGTAGGTAGCAGCACTGTGGGCCCAAGTGTGTGGCCGTTCGAATAGTTTGATGCAGTCTTCGCTATGAACACTGCGAGAAGTGTAAAATCATCAAGTCTCAAGGGTCCTACTAGGGAGTCTTTGACTATTCAAATACAGCCTAAGCTTACTAGACCAACACATTTGATCCATGATCCCTTATGATGTGAGGTCATCTTATGCTATGAAAGTCAAATCTTTTATTTTTGTGAATATTAATTGAGATTCTAATTTATTTACGAATGGAACAGTAGCCAGGTTAGATAAAGTCAGACGAGTAATTGTTGTAATTATGGTTAAACTAATGTCAAAATAGGCTGGGAAGGAACCTTAGCTATATATTTATACATAATTTAATCTTTAAATATATAGGCCTATTATTACTCAACTATCAATGGATGAATGAATTCTGGTTAGTGTGTAACTCAGATCTTACTACGTTTTCAGCTCACTTCTAATGTAGTCTTTGGTGCGGGATGTAAAATCATTAGCGGTTTTGCAAGAGTGTTTTCGTTTCGATACCTACTAGTATGTAAGAAAATATTAGCTAACCATTTTAAAGAAATTTTCTGTAGTGAAAGAGATCAAAGTGTGATTGCTGCAGAGTATTATTGCACAGTAATCGGCTTAATAATATGCATAAAGCTTGGGTCATGAAAATGTATAGATTTTTCAATGATATTTGTTCCTGTGTCTCTTAGGCGAGTCTGGTTTTGAATTGTTCATTTTAAATTATAATAAAATGTTTTAATGATCTTGAATTTAGAAGGCTATCATTGAATTCCCTGCATTTTTGTGAGTGTAATGCTGGTTAAAAATTTTGTGCTTTCGGGTATTTTAGAAGAAAACGCCTAAAAGGCACGGCTCTTTATGTTTTGTTCACGCATTATAGATGAAACTAAAGAACCGTACTGCTTAGGCCAATTTTTTCAAACCTGAAAATCACTTATTTTATATGCATACTGTCATTAAACTCACAAAAATGTGGTGTGTCCAATAGTACTAAATTATAGATTATTAAAAACCTTGTTATGATGAACAATACAAAACTAACACCTAAGTCATGGGGTACCGCTTGGCCATATTTGTTAATAAGGCCTGAAATTATTACACTTGTGACTTCCCGTAGAGTTGTATATCCACATAAAGCGGTTGATGTGTTCAAAAACCAGCGGAGGTCGCAACACTTCAAGTCTTCTACAGAAACCTTTTAATTTGGCCCATACACCCGAGTGAATAATCGAGCTTAAATTTTAAATCTTTACTGTAGCAGTAATCATCTGTAGCGACCACACTTTGCTCTCTTTCTAAGTGAAAACTTTTCTTTAAATCAAATTAAAATTACACACTTGAACATCCACTAACAATTTAACATCTAGCAAACTAACACAAGTCTCCATTAGAACTAAACTGAAAACCAGTTAAGATCTGAACGCATATACACTCACTTGATCTAACCTTGCTACCATTCTATTCAATAATAGATTAGAATCCCAATTAATATTCACAAAATAAATTATTTGACTTTGATGGTATATAAGAAGACAATTAACATACTATTGTAAAAAATCATTGGTCGAACCGCATCTGGACCTAAAAAAATAAAATAAATATAATTATGGTATCACTAGAGTCACTGTTTCCCTGTGAGTAGCCTATAATGCCTACTTATTTACTCTATGGCACTAGGAACTCGAGAGTTCATTGCCACCCTTGCAAAATTACACCACCTATATGCTATCTTGAGCTAGTTCTATCCAGTCCACCTCATTAGACCTATACACTTTCTCTTTCGGGTCCATTCTAATGTTATCTTCCCATCTTTGTTAAGGTCTTTCCAGTGATCTCTTCCCATTAAATTTGTCTGTCAGTACCCTGAACAAGATTCTAAACTTTCCCATTCGTGCTGCATGATCTGCCCAACATAATCCACGAGACATGATTTTCCTAATAATGTCTTGTGATGAGTGCCGGGTATGTAACTCATCATTTTCTAATCTTCTACAATCCCCAGTAGCCTCATCTTTTTGGATTAAATATATTCCTCTAACATCTTAAATTGTTTTTTGTCATATAAGGTACCAGTACCTAATATACCACATTTCACACCCATAGATAACTACTAGTAAAATTATTGTTTTGTATATTCTGAGTTTTACATTCCTTGACAGCAGGCGGGATGACAACATCTTATTGGCCCAGTTATAGCACACATTTCATGATTGTATTCTTTCTCTAACTTCCAATCTAATATTGTTATTTCTAGTTAAAATTGTCCCTAAATATTTAAACTCATTAATTATAATGATAGTGTAGAATTTTTAATGATTTGCTGAATTAAGTAAAATAATATACACCTAATTTCATTGCTGAGGGAACTGCATGCTTACTATTGAGCAACAGCGTTGTCATTCTTTTGTTTTCCGTGATCAGTCTTCCTTCGAATGTATATCAAATTTGGCAATGCTGGGCTGTCGTCGTTGCCAGTAATTAGTGCTTCTTCCTACAGCACAGTCGTAAAGTTACAATAGTCTGAGTCTCGTGTTCCTAATAACTAGCTCAAAAACATCAACTAAATAAACACTCATATTTTATTAGTACTCTGTGTAGAAAAATAGTTATTGATCACATATAAGATTTTGTGTGTATCTGTATGTGTTGGTTGTGTGTTTTGTATTTTTGCCGTAAGGTTGTTGAATTATAGTTTTATGTGTATATTAATATATTTATTTGAATGATAGTGTATTGTTAACAGTTAAAATATAACACAAATTATGTAATCTCCAGCTTGTTACAAACAATTACATTTCAAGAGGAAAATATTATGTAGTAAAGAAAGGGCAATGGTGCTTAAAGAGTCTGCACCTATTTTCGTTAAGACGAAACTTGTTCAGTAAATCAAGTGGCAATGCAGACTGCAGAAGCTACAGATGTGTCTTATAAGTTAGTAATCTCTATTAAACAAGAATTCAAAACTAAGAGAAAGTTACTGATACCAATCAAAAAAAGAAATAACTGCACTCAAATGAAGCGTTTGGCTAAATATGACACTTTTACTCAAGCAACAATTCACAGAAAGGTACATTCACTTTACAGTAACAATGCATTACTTACCCTAGAGAAAATTAAAGCTTTGATTGATATTGATAGTGACCTTCCTAATTTTCTAATTAAGAACAAGTAAGAATGTAATTTATAGCATTTAGTATGAAATGCATGTTGTAATATATTTGTTTGTATATTAATTATAAGGAAAAAAGCTTTATACATAAAATAGTCTTAAGCATAATTACGTGGGGAATAGAAAAAAGTTAATAAACTTCAATCGAAAAAAATACGATTGTGGAAATAGTTAATGTTTCTAGAAAAGGCTGTACCCCGATAGGAAATGTTTTTGCCTGTCAATTGAACCCCCCAACCTCCCCATGCCGCATTGTTTACAATGAGGGATTTCCAAGTAAACCCTCCCCCCTCACTTCCCAACAACCGAAAGCTAGAAGGTTTGGCAACTGGCAACAGAGAGAGAGTGAAGATAAATCTTTTCTCTATAAGACCTGCAGTTCCCTCAGCTATGAAATTAGGTGTAGTGTATTACATGGTAGAGTACTTAGGTATAATTCCCATGACATTTTATAAATGAATTCCCCACCCCCTAGAAAAATTAGATTCTACACCCTTTCAAATAAACTCTACAGCTGACACTTTTGCCTTTAACTACCATTCACCACTTGCTCTTTAACCACTCCTAAGGTGAATGAACTTTATTGAAATCAACTATATTAATATTAAAACTAGGCTAATTAACATATTGTTAACTCAAACTAAATAAATGTATGCCTTTTCTTTTTCAGGTAGGCCTAGTTCACCATGCGCTGGAAGAAGCAGTTTTATGACATTTTTATGAGATGTCATAAACCTTTCCTTACGCCTCAAAGCCATCGACAGTACAGTGTTCATGCAATATCACCAACTTTCTGCTGTCCGTTTGCAACCGTGAATTTTCATCAAACAAACTTTATATCTAAACCATATGATTTTACAAGACATGCTCTGTTAACTATATTCCCTGTTGAAGTGATAACATCAAGAGGTTATGCTAAAAATAAAGATAGAAAGAAAGGGGATAAAGGTATTTTCTTAATATAGTGTTAAAACACAAACACAATCTTGAAACATATATGCATTTTTGTAGAAATTAGTTGAACTCACTTTTTTTTAATTACAAAACCAAATCTTTATCTTATCAATTAATTCAAAATCTTGAATCCAAATTCAAATCTTAAAATTTACGCCAAACATAGAGGTTAACTTAACTATGTTAGTACTCACTTCACTTGCCGAATGTTCTAAGACGTTATTCTTGTGTTAGACTGGCCTGTTGATGACAGGGAGATCGGGGTTTGAATCTCAGTCAGGTCTACTGTGGTTGGTTTTTCCTATATGATTTCCCACATTTCTTCCACGCAAATACGAATAGATTACCTCTAAAATGCTTCCTTATTCATCCCAACCCAACTAGATTAGTCTAATTATCATCTACGTGTATAACCTGAACAAGTATTAAGACACAGTGATAAAAAACTATCTTACTTAGGCCTACCTGAAGTGTTGAAGTTGCTACAAAAAATATAAACTTAATATTAAACATTATTTTGCTATAATGCATTCATACAATTATTCAAATGATCAATTAACTGTCTGGATTTTAATTATGTTGAAATGAACAACCAAAAAACAGTATTTTATGATAAGCTTTAGAATAATTTCCAAATTTAATTTTTTTAATGTCTAATAGGTAGGTTTATATGTATTTTTTTAGCACCTTGTCTTGCTATTCATTCATACTACAGTAAAACCTTGGATTGCGAGAATAATTTGTTTCGTAGATGTGTTCGTAATACAAAGCACTCGTATATCAAAGTGAATTTCCCCCATAAGAAATAATGGAAACTCAGATGATTCGTCCTTTAACAAAGAACCTATCCAATGACACTGCTCGGCAGACAAAGCGTAACCGTAGTACTACTCGTATTGCAAGATATCGCTCATTTATCAAGTTAAAATTTATTGGAAATTTTTGCTCGTCTTACAAAATACTCGCAGACCAAGTTACTCGCAATCCAAGGTTTTACTGTATATTCATTTTTCTAATCTTGAATATGATTGACCTATTTTTTTTCAAATCCTCAACTTTTTAAATATCCTTAAAGGATTCACATAGTCAAAGGACAAATTCTGAGTTTTTATTTTTATTCTAACATTTAAACCAGTTTATTCTAGGGGTTAGACAAATATAGTGGGTAACATAATGGAAATATATTCACATTTGTATGGAGGTAAGATTAAAGTTAAACATGGTAAACAACTCCTAGTTCAATTGGCTGAAATACGACCCCGCCTTCTATCAACAACAACCAACTGTAATGAAAGTCATAGAACACAGGAAAAATAAGTACTGAAGAATTCATCTGAATATCACAGACAAACGATTAAGTGCTGAATAGCCCTGTTGATGTCACTCGCAACATGATTAACTAGCTAGAATATGTGGTACGTTCACTTAGCATTAACTATAAAAAAGGACAAGTATTTTCTCATTTCCAATTAATTATTATGCCTTTATTAAAAAGCATTAATGTATGCACTATATTAAACATTATTGACAACATTCCAAAATGAAGAATAAGTACTTTTAATAATGTTTAAAAATATTGTTTTGGATAAGATTAAAAGAAATGATTAGAAGTAATGAAATAATATGAGGAAACTAAAATTTACATTATTTTTAATGTAAAATATAATAGATTATCAAAAATACTTATCAATTATAACAAAACAGTGATCTTTTACAAGTGTTGGCAATCCGAAACCTAAACGTATGTTTTTGCAGTTGTCATTCAGGTAACAGACACTAGTAACACTGTACATTATCGCAAAGTAATTGATATTGAAGGACGCCAACCTGAAAGGATAGTGAGGGAGAGGGTTGAATAGAAAAAACACACTTCACTGAAACATAACATATTTTTCGGTGGGTTTTGTGTGTGTTTTAACTTTATATGAAAAAGGAATATTTCCGAATATTCAAAACGATGTGTAAATAATGTGTGAAGAAGTGGGAAGTGTAAACGTTTAAGAATAAATGAAGAAAGCATTGTGTTTTTTCCATCGATGCCTAACATAAAGTCTGTTCATTGTAGGAGTTGTTTTCTGAAAGGCCTTTTTTCTTACCAATATCCTACTATATAATAGCTTTCTGGTAGGAAAAAAGGCCTTTCAGAGAGTAATTCCTACCGTGAATGGAGTATAACTATCCTTTAAGGTTGGCTTCCTTCACTATCAATTACTTTACATTAATTTGTTTTATTTGCATTGGGAAAGAAAAATAACATATCTAACTGTTCATTTTGATTGTGGTGTGTCTATAAACAACTTTTTTTTTTCCATAGGTACCAAAAAAAAAGTTGAAATAAATGAGCAACACCTTTCAGAAGTGATAAAAGTTGATACTTTAAAAGGTCAAATGCAACGGGCAGTGGATCATATGAAAGAAGAATATGTAAAAAACCTTTCTCTCAGATCGACAACAGGTATTTTAACCACAAAATATGTGAACCCATTAAGTCAAAAAGTGTATCATTATACTGGTAGTGAATTAGGTCTTTATGGTGGGATGGAAGGGGACGTGAGAAAAGGCCAGCGTTTTTACAGTGTTTATGACAAAACTTTTTTTTGTTTAAATAAATAAAATATTGCTCCAGTAGAAACAGAGTTTAATTTTCTTCATGTGGTGATATAAACAGTTGTTGAATGCCCATTATGAGCATAGCGGCATAAGATGAGAAACTTTTTAAATCAAGAGGAAAAGTTGTTAATCAAATAGCCAAACCTATTATATTTGTTTTAGTGAGAATTTACTCGCATCTAGATATAATATTCTGAAAATTGAAAAATGACACCTGGTCACATGTCATTAAATTCCAGGACACCCTTGAAAGATATTCAAGAAATTTTCGGGTCACTATGTGAAGAAAGTTAAAGTCTATGTTTGTACTGGAGCGATATTTGATTTTGACCAAAAAAATGTTTGCCATAAAAATTGCAAAAAACACTGGCCTTTTCTCACGTCCTCTTCCATCCCACTTAATGACAAAACATAGATACAACTTTCATTACTCTCATCTTATTAAGAATTAATTCTTACATATTAATATTTGTCTAATTTAGGATTTTTTTTAAAGCCCATGAGTGACTATTTGTTTAACACCTGAAGAACATATGACCTGAACAGGTAGTAAGATGCACTACTAAAAAACAAAAAAGAACAACTAACATCTTTAGCTATAAAGTAATTGAGCAAGCTTTCAATGGCAAGTACTCCAAGTCAGTTTTAGTATTTGTGACTTTTTTAAGCTTAGTAATATTTTCCAAAATAAAATATTTATAAAATCAACTGTTACAAAATGACATGGTTGAAAATTATAGTTGAACCAAGCACATAAACATTGTACTCTTTTTATGCAACAATTTCACAGGCATATAAATTATAGGAAAAGTGGTAGTTCGTTATACATACTAATTTATTATTATTAGCACCGCGTCTTACTACCGGTTCGGGTTATACACACTTATGCTAATGTGCAATGGTAGGGTGATTATGAAATGAAACAGAGGACCTACAGTTTAATGTGGGATCCAAACCTCGGGGGAGGCCTGGAATTCCTCACATTCACAAGTTGTGATTAATACACATCTTGTCAGAGGTGAAGGAAGGGTATGGCAATCAGATAAATCTGTGCCGGGACTGAGGATTGAACCCTGGACCCTCAGCACAGAAATCTGACACCTTACCCCTAGACCACCAGGTCACCCATACTAATCTAATATCGAGTTTGATAATTTATATTAATAAAATGAAAAGTTTGTTTGTCTGCCTGTCATGAGCATTGCGCGATATCTACCTCACACAGAGGGCTTACATTTTAAAACATGTGCATCTCGAAGCTGGAATTTTAAATTTTTTACTCTATTTTATTAAATTTAGTAAAAACTGTGTTGGAAGAAATAAAATGAAAATATATATATATATATATATATTTATTTTTTTTCTGTCTGTTTTAAGCAAAGAAAAGCGTTGCCCAGGGTAGCCCATAGTTAATTGTGCAGTAATGCTGGGTACTTCTGCTAATATAAATATACTCCATTCACTGTAGGAATTACTCTCTGAAAGGTCTTTTTTCCTACCAATATCCTACTATGTAATAGCTTTCTGGTAGGGAAAAAGGCCTTTCAGAAAACAATTCATACGGTGAACAGACTTTATATTATAACTAAGTCATGGCTGTGGAGTCTGAATAAAAAGAAATTTTGTGTTGAGTTGGAGATGTCAAAAATGTACCTACTCAAGACTGACTTCAAAATAAAAACTTATAATACTTTAACAATATATTATGGAAAATATATCAATTTTAACTCTATACATTTTTGTGTAATTTGTATTGACAAATTTATTCAAATATAAATTCTCAATGCCAAATAAGTTTCACATTAAGTATTCTGTATTGAAGCGTTTTACTGCAGTAAATTTTTAACTACTAATTAATACACATTAGCCATTTCTGGAGGAGTCAAGAGTTGGAGTCAAAGTCAAACAGTAGCTAGAAATAAAAGAGTTGGAGTCGAAGACTTGGCGTACTGACAGCTCTTTTCCTAAAATCATCTGGTGAGTTTGTTCGAGTCACTGTGATTACCTATGATGGTAGTTTAAAAAAAAATCTTTGAAACATTTTAAACACTGGTCTCAACGAGCTGAAAGCAGTTTAGTGTTGATTGGGCCCAGATCAACATTTTCGTAAAGCCTTTGATCCAGCTCTTTAAGCACTAACAACTTGTGTAATATGGCCCTTCAGGTAGTACGTTACTCATATCAATGGTCACATAGTCAGATGTATCACGCTTAAGTTGGGCTGGATTGCCGGTGATGAGGAAATCATAGTTTGATTCCTGATTGGTTGTTATGAGGATTTTTTTTTTTTTTACAAAATTGTTTCCCATGCAAATGCAGTTACATTTCCTCTTATATTCTACCTTAATCACTCCTACTCCATTTGCGTAATTAATGTGTATAACTTGGATGGGTACTAAGGAGGGCAAATGAAAAGATGATATGTTGGTCCACCTCTCCTTTATAGCTATTATAAGGTGTGCGAGTTTGATAACAACTTACTGACTTGTTTTTAAGGTTCCATGGAGAGTTTGCAAGTCAATTTTGATGGCAAGGAATACACTTTACAAGAGTTGGCACAAATTGTTCGTAAAAACCCCAAGACTATTGTGATCAACATGGCGATATTTCCTCAAGCCATTCCTTCAGTCCTGCAAGCCATTCAGAAGAGCGGAATGAATCTAAATCCGCAGCAGGACAAAACCACCTTATATGTGCCTGTGCCAAAGTAATTAAATAAATAGGAGTTTTTGAGGTCACTTTTTCACATGCAGAGTAAAATGTAAAACATATAAGTCAAATGAAAATTCAAAGAATCATTTTAACATATCTTGTTTATATTGCATGGGCTTTACTAATATATTTGATATCAAAATTATCAGCTACTTGCAAATGTCTTAGAAAAAAAAAATCATAGCTTTTCTTTTATCCACTAACAACAAGAAAACTTAATTTTAATAAATTTGAAAAAAAAAAAATCAAATTCAAATTGAAATTTTATCAAATAAGTTTATTTTACTTAAGACCTAAAAATGTTAGAAAAAATTTACAAAAAAGATATTTAAAAGCAGCGAGACCAACTGTGGGAAGGATTAAAAAATGTCTTTTGGACAAACTATAGTTGATGTGATTGCTCTGCATTGAAACTAAGTAAGGTCTTTGCCTCAAACCGGGCAGGCTAAATTATATTTTATAAAATGATTTACTTGGAATCTACAATATAAGGGAATACAATTTTATTAATTGATACCTCATTACAAGAGAGTCACATGCCAAAATCACAGACTTTTCAGTACACAAGTAAAACTATTTGAAACAGAATGGAATTTTATGTAATAACCTAATATTTGGATTTTAAATTAAACACAACTTTCAATCAAATATACTATAGATGTTTGAGAAATATATTTTAATACTCCTTGATTATATTGATAATATATTGATAATATAATAATATGATATTTTTATTTTCTCATACCAAGCGAAAAGTATTATAAACGTGAAATTTTTTTATTTCAAGAGTTATATCCTTTATGTTTTATATTATGTGTTTGTACCCAAAAAAGTGGATTTTACATTTCTGTCCATCTCTGGCAATACACTAGGAAGATTTTTTTCATTCCAAATTTTATAAAATGGCTCTTAACGATTTGTTTAGAATGGATATCTAGGGAGTGTTTGACTCCCCAAATAATACTGTATACTGTGCTTTTGGGTGAAAATTTGTTGGGTTGTTAGTTGACCTATAACTGGTTTTCAAAAATTTTGAAAATTGCACAAATTATTTGTTTAAAATGTATAACTGGTGAGTGTTCGACATGATAAATAAAACTATATACTTGTTTTTTGGGGAAAAATTTTTATAAGGATAGTTTACTGAAGACCGTTTTATTTATTTATAAATGGCTCTAGTGATTTGGTTCAAAATAGGAATTTTTTAAAAGTTTTTTTACATTCTAAATAATTACATACATTATAATGTTGATTTTTCTACCAAAAAAAATTATTTTATAGTAGTGACTTATTTTTTTTTTTTAATTTGGCTCTTTTTGAAACTTGCTTTAATGATTTTGTTCAAAATTGGTATTCAGGGACTATTTTACATAATTAATAATAATGTCTTTTAATCAATTTACTTTGGAAAAATAAACAGATAGTTTACTTAATATGATCAATTATAAAACATTTGAGATTTTTAGAACTTGGCCTTACATATTGAATTTAAAATGGGTATCTAAAATTAGTCAAAATGAATCAAAAATATTTGAACAATTTAGATTGCAATTTACATAATTATTATAGAGTGTGATTATTGTGATTAACAAGATTATGTGTTTGTTATCATGAGGAAAACTTTATTAGGGGTAGTGGGTCAGAGTTCCTGGCTACAAATCCAGAAATACCTGGTCTGACCCCCTAAGCTTAATTTATCTCTGAAGCAGTGGTTCTGGAATGGGTCTAACTTGGCCGCGTGAGGACAAATAAAGAGATACTTCAATAAAAAAGTAGCAGCTTAAATTTTAAAATAGATTAATGGCCAGAGGGTTTGTTGTTCTGTCCACATGACACACTCTTTCTGTAAATGTTGGCACTATCATCACTAACGGTGGTGGCGTTCGGTCAGTTGCAGGCTCAGGGAGAGTTATTTTTTACTGAAAACATATTTTTGAACATTTTTTCAAAGCTATACTAAACAATAAGAGAAAGTTGTTTGATTGTATCATACCGTTAATTTAAGTTCTATCGCAGTTGCACTGAGGTATCAAAATCTATAGTATGTTGTGTAATAAATTAGGGGTCGAATCCACTATTTTATGAATCTGAATTTCCAATTTATCTTTGAATCCAAATTCAAATCTTGGAAAAAATTGTGAACATAAGAGAAACTATAAATATAATATAATAGAATATAAAATACAAATACAGTAGTCTCGCGGAAACTCAACCTAATATGGACTGAGATGGTGTTGAGTTTTATGAATTAACTTGCATAAGATGCATGTTTATTAAACAAGAATGAATCACATTACAATATTGAATATTATAGGTACAGTTGTACTGTATTGTACGGTACAGTTACAGTAATATACATACAGTACAATATATTACTTGTTAATATAATGGTGTACATACATACATGTAATATACAGAAATGTAGTCCAGTACTGTAAATATAATATTGTACTAATTCGAATAACACGTTACTGAATTGGAAACCTAATAAACACAGCACTTGTAAAAACACCACGGCACGACTGTTCCACTCGAATTAGATAAACAAACTGAAAGGTTATAAAGTTGAATGACCTTGGATTGTGATGACTGGCGCCAACAACTATGTGCACGTGCGCCTGTCAAATTATCGAATGTTGGGTTTCCGAGACTCTACTGTAGTAATTAAATGTTAACATTCTTTCTTATAGTCCACTCATTATAACATTCATACATTCAGTTGTGTTAAATTATTGGTCTGGGGCATTTTTAAGTTAATAATCTTAATTATATTAGTTTCTAAACTACCAATAAGCAGTATTAAAGCTATACAACCAATTTAACTTGAATTTTTTTTTTTAAAAAAACATTATTTTAAAGATTTGAGTCTCGACTCTGAAATTTTCTTGAATCCTTGAATCTCAAATATCCTTAAGGAATAGAGGGATTAGACGATCCCATCCCTAGAATTAATGTTTCCTTTTATACCTTTTTAAATTAAAAAATATAAACAGCTATTTCATCATTTTTTCCAGAGTCACCAAAGAACACAGAGAAAACCTAGCAAAAAATGCAAAGACACTGTATATTAAGTGTCGAGATTCAATTAAAGATGTACAAAATAAATTTATCAAAGATGTGAAAACCAAGACAAATATTTCTCAAGATGACTCGCACATCATTCAAGATCAGGTACATTTTTCAATTTATATAATAGGATATTTAGATGCGGCTATAACCGTAAATAAGAAATATAATAGCTTGGCTATTTAATTCATCATGATATGTGCATTTATAAAATTGTCATTGTACTACTGGCAGCATAAAGCCCTTCTGAGTCGAAGATGGCTGCATTATCTGATAGCTCGTAATCTTAATTGATGACTCATTTTTGGCTGACGATTTCTGCACGTCCATCACAGACAGACTTTCCCTTAAAATATGAGTTAAAGATTACCCTTAGCTCGGAACGACTCCTTAATAGCTCATTGTTTAGAGCATTGGCATATTAAGCTAAAGATGCCGGGTTTGATTCCCGTGTCCAGATGTCATTTTTTCAATTTACTGAATATTCAATATTTATGTTATATGAATGACATGTTTATGATATATTAAATATACTACATGATATGGTCCATTTAGCATTAAAATTACCTGCCTCTGTGGCATAGTTAGCTAACGCGCTAGTTTCGTGTTGAGCTAGACAGTCGAGGACGGAGAGATTGATGTTCGAATCTTGCTCGGGTGAACTGGGGATGGTTTTCCATCCACACAAATGCAGGTTAACTGCCTTTTTTTTTCAACATTCCTAAATATACATGTTATGCTCCATTTAACATTGAAAGCACTGCTGGCCTACTTCAAGTGAAACTAAACCTTTTTGTTATGCTACAAATATTTTTAAAATTACAAACCTAATATATTATAACAGCAGCTTTGTTTGAGCTACCCACTATTAAGTACGACTGTGGGGCTATACCTGTTACAAGAACCCAGAATCCAACTTGAACTTTTATCAGAAGCACTCAGATATTGGAGGAGAAAGGGAGGTGAAGAGGGGAAGGGTATTGCTTGGAAAATATAAAAACAAACCTTAGAACATATTTAGCTCCTGGCTCATTTTCAGAGCTCCTTCCCTGACTCTCAAAATCCTAACCACTGGTGCTATATTTTATCATTGTTCTATAGATGTTGTCAGTTCTTTATCAATATAATTTTTTTTAAATTATTATAGAAATATAATTTTGGGTGGTGTATATTCTCTACTCATAACATTCTTATATGGGGTAATGCAACTAACCTTCCGACCATATACTGGGGTCCATGAGATCCCATTCAATTTTAAATTGTTTCTAGTTTGTTTGTTTTTTCACTAAGTTTACAACAATTAATTTTCTTGTAATCTATGTCGGCATCACTGTGAACGTGTGTCAGCTATTTTTGAGGTTATTTAATACCAGTTTGTCATGTGATATTATTTGGAAGTGGAACTCATCTTTGTTTTCATTAAAGACCCTTACTAGGGTAATGCAAGAGATTGGGGAATGGTTGACATTAAATGGTACAATGCAGCTATTTTATTAGAGGCTAGTAAGGAAATAGGTTTAGAAGTGACCGCTGGAAAGACTAAGTAAATGATCACACACAGAACTAAGATTGGGGACAATAATTTAGAGATTATGTTGAGCAACATATCATTTCACAGGGTTAATGAGTTTAAATGTTTAGGAACAATTCTAACTAGCAATAACATTATTAGTTTGGAAATTAGGAAAAGAACACAGTTGGGAAATGCATGCTATTTTTCATTTAGTATGTTGATGACATCTCGCCTGCTTTCTAGGATGTTAAACATGGTCTCTTACCTTACATGACAAAAAAAAATTTAGCACGTTTGAAAACAAGGGGTCTGGAAAGATATTTGGTCCAAAAGGGATAAGGCTACTGGCCAATGAAGAGGTTACATAATGATGAGCTACATACCCTTTATTCATCACAAGACATTATTAGGATAATCAAGTCTCATAGATTATGGTGGGCAGGACATACAACATGAATGGGAGAATATAAAACCCAGTTCAATATATTGACTGGCAAACAAATTGGAAAGATCTAGATTCAGGTGTTAGGATAATGTGTTACTGGACCTTAAAGAGATACTGTAGGGTGTAAATGAGGGGAACTGGAATGGAGCTAGCGCAAGATAGGGTGTAATTAGGTGGACTGGATATAGCTAGCTTAAGATAGGGTGTAATGAGGTGGACTGGATAGAGCTAGCTCAATATGGAGCTAGGTAGCGTACTTGTGTGGCCAAGAAATTTAAAGTCCCTAATGTCTTAGAATAAGTAACTAAAGTGGATAAAAATAAGTTAAATTCATTTTCAATATTTACTTTTTTTTTAGATTGTGTGCTTAGCAGATCAGTATGTGTCAACAGCTGAGAAGATTTTGGAAGCTAAACATACGGAGCTAATTGGAAAAGACTAGTTTTGCTTTTACTAGCCATGTCTTAGTCAACAAACCATGTATGTATAGTAACAAATAAAGATACAACTTATACACTTGGTAGACATTCGATGCCTCATGAAGAATAAAGCAAATTGTATCGATATCCTTATTTTTTTTATAGGTATATTAAATGTATTATCAGATTAATATAAAAATTGTGAATTTTTTTTAAGTGCCATTTATAATAAAATGAACATACTAATCACAAGTCTACCTCTTTGGTCTTGAGTTAAAGTGCTCACCTCATAACCCGATATTTGTGGGTTATAACCTAACCAAGGTCGATGGATTTTCTTGAGCAATTAAAATTTGTAGAAAAACTTCCTTTGGAGGGGAAGTAAAGCCGCCGGTCCCATGTTGATTGTGGTATGTAAAAGAGCTCTGGAAAGTATGTGCAAATACCTTTCCCAGTAAAATTGGGAGGCCCTTTAAGTGCTTGCTCATATAAATTCAAAATGGAAGGCAAAGGGGAACCACCATACTTCCTCAACTCCTTAATACATTGGATTTCTACTAGATTGTGCAGACAGCACTAACCAGCCGAAGAAGGGCTGAGTGCATGTCCAGCTCTGCTTGGATAACAATAATATCAAACCAACCTTTGGGTTGTTTTTTTCAGAGAAAGACTAATCACAGCACAGCTTTATGTAAATCCATATATTTATAGGAAAGTCACTCTCTACTACCAACATTGACTAAAAGTCACTAACATTTGGCATTCTATAAACATGTTTTTTTTATTAATTATAAAGTTATTTTAAAAAGTTATCAAAAGTCTTTTCAATAATACTTATGGATTATTGTATAATGTGTCCTTACATTATTAATTAAATGGACTATGAAAGTAAATACAATACTATTATTGATATTTTTTCCTGCCAATGTGGCAATGTGAGTTTCCACTTTACAAATAAAGGGCTTTCTGTGAAAATCAGACCACAATTACATATTCTAAATTTTATGTATGAAAAAAGTGCATTGAGCAAAAACAATTATTAATAAATAAAATGATAGAATATTAGGAAAATAGTAGAGCACAAATAAAAGTAAAAACACACACACATTTACACACAATTCAATATTTTGATGCTATTATAGCATCTTCCTCAGGAAGTAGTATTAATTAGACTGAACAGGATGTTGTCTACTACACCAGCACTACCATCCATAGCGTAATAGAGAATCATTCAGGGAATTTCAACTCCACCAGAGAAGTTTTCATCCTTACCAATCAAGTTGGTATCACTGAAGACAACATCCTGTTCAGTCTAATTACTACTTCTTCCTGAGGAAGATGCTATAATAGCATCGAAATATTTAAGTGTGTGTAAATATGTGTCAGTGTTTTTACTTTTATTTGTGCACTACCATTTTCCTAATATTCTATCATTTTATTTATTACTAAATATTCTAAATTTTAAAAGTTCTGCATCAAACTTTTTGGTAATGTAGTATGTAAAATGTTGATTTGATAATAATTTTTACAAATTTATTTAATATGCCTAAGATTATGGTTATCATGATTATCTTTTATAAGCACAAGATAAGTTATTATTAACAAGAATACAACATTAGATCTACTTTCAAGTTACAAAATTATAGATTGTTGATGCAAATTAGATTGAAAATACAAGGGGGTGTATACTTGCAGATTAACTAACAAACTTTCTGTCCTTCAAGGAACTCGAAAGTTCATGGCTGCCAGAACATAATCTCACCATTCATTTTCACATCCTTTCATTGATGTCTCAGCCTATACTCCATTCACGGTAGGAATTACTCTCTGAAAGGTCAATATCCTACTATATAATAGATTTCTGGTAGGGAAAAAGGCCTTTCAGAAAACAATTCCTACGCTGAATAGACTTTACCAGAGGGTCTTTTATCTTTAGGTTTCCCAACTATAAATTTGTATTCATGCCTGTCATCCCCCACACGCACCATACAACCACTCTACCTCAAACCACATGGCTTGATCATCCTTAATATTATTTAGGATGCATACAAACAATGAAAGCTTGAATATTTCGCCACCCTTTTTGAATACATGTCCTGCACCTTCATTTGTGCCAGCCTTTGGACTAAATATATTTTTTAGTATAGTATATATATTTTGAAGAAGGTATAGGAAAGGTGGATAGAAACATATAAAAGGGACGAACACAATATGGTTTTTACAATGAAAAGAAGAACACAGTTCACACTTTACATTGCTGCCATTAGACAAAGAGGTAATGGTTGCCTCTTAAAGTAAATCAATCGTCACTGCCCAGTCTCCCGACCTAGGTTTCATTCTATCAGAACTCATCGAGGAGGTCTAAGATAGTATATTATGTTATCATCGAATAAATTTACAATTGTTGGCCAATCCTACTGTACATTATAAAGAAGGGACACAGCAAAAAGTATAGAAATTATCACTTGGCCAAATTAATAGCAAGGTTATCTTGTTTCACTACAACTTACCAAGGAGTTTTTTTTTATTTACATTGGTTCCCTGATTATTCGTCACTCATGAGAAAGCGACGTAGTTGGGACACAAAAACTGATAGATAGTAAGAAAAGCAAAAAAAACTTAACCAAAACACAAAAAAATAAGTTAAAACAGGAAATTATTCATGTTTTCTAAAGAATATTGATGTGTATATCTTAAACATTCAGTCTAAAAGATATTATTATTAGCATCGCGTCCTACTACCCGTTCGGGTTGTACGCACATACGCTAATGAGTAATGGTAAAGTGATTGTGAGATGAAATGGAGGACCTACAGTTTAACGTGGGATCCGAACCACGTTGGAGGCCTGGCATTCAACACATTCACAAGTTGTGATTAATACACATCTAGTCAGAGGTGAAGGAAGGTTTTGGCAATCAGATAAATGTGTGCCGGGGCCGAGGATCTACAAGTTAACTAAGGCAACACAAAATAGATCATTTGATCGGAAAACATAGATTTATTGCTGGTGGAAAAAGTATATAATATGTTTCTGTTTAAAAGACAACATCCTAGCTCTGCCTGCTGTTCTAGATAGCAAAGCGCCAAATCAAGATGATCGGATATGCCGAGAAGACAGATATTCAGAGATCCTATGGGGCAGCGTCTACTGTATTAGACTAGATAATTAAATAACAATTTAGTTATGCTTATGAGAGGCATACTTGATATAAATGGCTAATTGGATCAAATGTGTAAGTTTCATGTGTTCCTATTTAATTTTTAAGTATCGTTTTAATTTCAAGAAGATTTTATCTATAATACAAAGGAAAACATACTTAAGCATATCTGAAAAATTTATCACCAAGACTCTGCGTCTTTATATAATGCCACCATATTTGAAGTGATAAGGCTTATTTTGTGTTAAAGGAAGTAGTTTTAAGATACAGAGGGTATACACGTATCTGATTTTTTCAATTCTCATCGATTCTAAATTCTAGGGGTGTGCGAAACTTCGAAACAGATATCAACTTTGGCTTTGCCTCAAAAAAATCCTGACTAATTGGCAATTGCGAAACTATGCCAATAAAAAATAATGAGAGCCAAAATACTCAATTTATGGTCAATAAATACCATTTTGAACTCTTGTATAGATTACAAATTAATATTTATATGGAAAAAAAAACTTAATTGACTTGTAAGGTATGATGATAGTAACTTAATTTATTATATTAAAATGAAATACAAATTGTGGAATAAAGCAATTACAATTAATTTTCGTGTATAAAGTTACAGTTAAATAACCACAAAAAAATGTTTTTTCAATCTTAAAACAAATAAAAATTATTAAAACTCCTTTCGGCTTTGAGAATATTTTATAAATTCGACTTGAGTTCACTTTTAATGGAAAAATTAACTTCACACACCCTTAATAAATCCCGTTTGTTATTCTGAAGCTTATTATTTGTAAGATTCTAATAATGTTCCAAGTTTAAAATCCAACTTGTTCTCAAATTTGAATTTGATGCAATTTAATTTAAAACTTGAATCTTAAAAGTCAAACATTTAAAGAATTCTACTTTTTATACAAATTTATTTATTGAAATATGATTAAAAAACTATATCTTAACTTTTTAGGAAAATTGTGTGACTCTATCGCACCCACGGAAGAACATTGACGTAACTGCAAATTTTGCTTGGATTGAGATAAGTGTGTCAGATTGTTACAAAAGTTCATTCTTTTACCCTGGAACAATGACATGAGAGTATTTCTTATAGTCGCAGGTAGAGCGCCGTCATTTCATTGTTCTTTTTAGCGGGAACCAATCACAAATTCGGTATCGTAGCGCCATGATGGTTAGTTGCGCATGAGCTTTCAAGTTGGGAGTGTTGATTTTTAGTGTAAAGTGACGTAAGTGTTGGAACAACAAACTTTAGCTGTGTCTCCAGAAGAACAATGAGGTAAGTGTTTTTTCTGTCACTATTCTACTTAGAATCCACTTAAACTTAAATGCATCTAAAAGAACAATGTCTTAAATGTGTTTTATGCTGTTGTTCTTCTCCCGATTTTAACGGCATCCAGAAGAACAATAGCATAAATGTATTTTATGCTATAATTCTCCTTTTATTATTTATAATTGCATAGGGTTTAAAATGTTATTTTCATAATTTTTATCCAAATCTATTGTCCAGTCAAAGAGCACATATGTCATTATTTTGATTGTTCTATTTGGGTTCCGAATAATTTTCTCCATCTAAAGCAGGCTATTTTTGTTTTCAATAATGCATATGCCTAGTTTGTGTTAATATGATGAGTTGAATAAAAAGATCATTGAGAATGGTTCATGCTTCGCCAGGGGGTGTGAACCACATTATTATTATTAAAAAACTATATCTTAACTTTTTAGGAAAATTGTGTGACTCTATCGCACCCACGGAAGAACATTGACGTAACTGCAAATTTTGCTTGGATTGAGATAAGTGTGTCAGATTGTTACAAAAGTTCATTCTTTTACCCTGGAACAATGACATGAGAGTATTTCTTATAGTCGCAGGTAGAGCGCCGTCATTTCATTGTTCTTTTTAGCGGGAACCAATCACAAATTCGGTATCGTAGCGCCATGATGGTTAGTTGCGCATGAGCTTTCAAGTTGGGAGTGTTGATTTTTAGTGTAAAGTGACGTAAGTGTTGGAACAACAAACTTTAGCTGTGTCTCCAGAAGAACAATGAGGTAAGTGTTTTTTCTGTCACTATTCTACTTAGAATCCACTTAAACTTAAATGCATCTAAAAGAACAATGTCTTAAATGTGTTTTATGCTGTTGTTCTTCTCCCGATTTTAACGGCATCCAGAAGAACAATAGCATAAATGTATTTTATGCTATAATTCTCCTTTTATTATTTATAATTGCATAGGGTTTAAAATGTTATTTTCATAATTTTTATCCAAATCTATTGTCCAGTCAAAGAGCACATATGTCATTATTTTGATTGTTCTATTTGGGTTCCGAATAATTTTCTCCATCTAAAGCAGGCTATTTTTGTTTTCAATAATGCATATGCCTAGTTTGTGTTAATATGATGAGTTGAATAAAAAGATCATTGAGAATGGTTCATGCTTCGCCAGGGGGTGTGAACCACATTATTATTATTATTATCATCACCGCGTCTTACTACCCATTCGGGTTATACACACACAATAATAAGACTGACGAAAATATCTTATATTAGTAGTAAGGACATGCCCATTTGCAATCCTCCAGAACCAGCTAATAATTTATTTTGTGGAAGTGTGTAAAAATTTTTTTTCTTTTTTCTTCCATCCTTCATTGAGATATATTATTCTTCTGCATTACTCTACTAAAAAAAAACCCCTATTTTTCCCAATTGAGTCAGAACTCATGATTACCAAACAATTATTTTCAGTTGAAATGGAGGCCAGTGCTATTAGGCCTTCCTTTGAACTGACAGAATCAGAAGCCGCAGATCATTTCAATCTGTCCGTATTGACTGGGAAATAGATGTGACCCACGACAATAAACTTGGGGAAAATGGGAATACCGGTAACACTAACAATATAGACCATTTCTTGTCAAATGTTAACTAACCTCTAGTCAGCCTTCCTTATAAATGTAAGTAGGTTCTATGTAAAAAAAACCTCTTTCTTTCATCTAAAATGATGTTAATTTAAAAGTTCAACCCTACTTAAAGAAGTTTTGTGGTTTTGGAGAAACTATTAATACTGCTTGAGGTACAGATAGCCGACTTATTGGGCCAGAACAAAATTGAGCACATTTACATACATCCATTTTTGTCTATAAAACCATTTTCAGATTAAATAGACACCACATTGTAACTAACAGAGCTAGTTGCTATAAAGGTTGCTTCAGAAACTAACAGTATGTTAGTCCCGCCTTATACTGTAAGAGATCTAAACCTGAAGGAGAAAGCGGAAGTAAATTCAGAAGAAATTGACAATACTCACCAGTCCTTGTGTAAGTCTTATGAGTCTGCTACTGCTAGTTCTTTTCGCGAAGGTATGTTAAAAATTGACTATAATAATTTATCAAACCATTTTCAGCTGATACAGAGCCCAGTACTTGCTGTGAAATCTATGAATCTAAGATGGTTGACAGTACAAAATTGAACTTGATGCGGATCCCTAATAAAAACATTATCTAGGCTTCAAATGAGCCTGATGTTGATTTTTCGGGAGAAGACAGTGACGAATATTGACCGTCCAGGAGTAGCAGTTCTTCATTGTCGATTAGTGATACCTCAGTCAGTCTCAGTTTAAAGTTCTAACATCAACTATGAGTCTCCTACTAAGAA
>CABFWB010000473.1:189507-211722 GCA_902151455.1 Timema bartmani | reverse complement strand
ATAAAAAACTTTCTTCACTCCACGTAAGGCAACATAGACTAAATAAATCCCCTGTGCCTACTGAATGCATACCCTGAGAGGCTCGACAAAATTTAAATTGAAAAACTAGTTAGTGGTTTTATAGCTAGTAAGAATATAGGGCAAAGGTGTATGGAAACCTTATTAATTTTCAGTGTTTCATAATTTTTAGTTGAACCACATCAGATATAATTTTTCTTTGTTTTGTGGGTGATAATTCTAATAATTGGCCTGACTAAAATAAATTTAAAAAATTCACAATGGGACAATTAGATACAGGTATCCCTCGGTATACACAATTTCATTTTACGCATTTTCGCCATAATTCGATTCAATTTTGTTTTGTTTTTTAATGCATGGTTGGCTGTAATTTCTCAGTCACCCAGTGCGGCCATCAAGAGAGCAAGAACCTACCACTCAAGGGCCTTCAAGAGAGCAAGAGCTTACCACCCCAGGGCCTTCAAGAGATCAAGAGATTACCGTCCCAGGGCCTTCAAGAGATCAATAAATTACCGTCCAAGTGCCCTTCAAGAGAGCAAGAGCCTACTGTCCCAGAGTTGAGCGCAAGAGCTTACCGTTCAAGGGCCGTCAAGAGAGCAAGATAGTGATAATCCAGATTTGCCAAATCCAGTTAATTTATCATGCGAATGAAGATTAACAGTAAGTGTACCTGTAGCATTGTATTAACTAGATAAATTTATTAAAAATTGCTTTTGTGTACAAATTTTAGGGGATTGAAGATTTACAATAGGTGTAGGCTACCTATAGCATTGTACTAGTTGTATAAATTAATAAAATTTGTATTCATTTACAAGTTTTAGGATTTTATTTACTTTTTCCTTTGGAGTAATCCCCATATCACCCATGTTAAAATCAATTCACTTAAAGTTTTCGTGTTACGCGATTATTTATCAGAACCAATCACTCGTGTAGTGAGAGGGACAGCTGTATTACATTTCCCTGATCTTTTTTAAATCCTAAAAATGTTATCCCCTATAAAAGCACATTATTATTTTCGCCCCTCAAAGAAAAATGTTTCTGCGCCACTGATAAAGGCCATTCGATTGTAAGGGCTACCATTGTAGCTTTTACATTATCATTATTATTATTATGATTGTATTATTCATGTGAAACAATCTTATTACAACCCGCTTTGGTGGCCGCATAGTGTAAGGCGCTGCTCTCACAATGCCGATGATGGCAAGATCGGGATTCAAATCTTGGTCGGGTGTATTTTTTCTTAAATGGCTTCCCATCCGCTCTCCATGAAAATGCATGTACATTTCCTCTAAATTCAACCTTCTTCATCCCTAAACTATTAATATAATTAGTAAATAAACATATAACTTTAATGAGTAGTAAGACACAGTGCTAAAAAAATTAACCCTATTGAAATGTTGAAAAACTATTATGTTTAAAAAACTGGGACCATCTTGTTGAAATTTGTAATTTACAAATTAGTTACAGTTTTTGAATGTACACTAAGTTTACCCTGAAAACAAGCAGTCTTACCTTAGCAGACTACACAATGGCCCTATCATATTAACTGTGTCATAGTGAAACCTAAAGCTAAACTTGCTACCTTTCAGAGTAAACCAAAGGTACAAAGGGCCTACTAAATTTCACAGAAATTAATGTTTATTGGACATTTTTATTCTTTTAGCAGATATTAAAGTTTATTGGACATTTTTATTATTTTAACAGATATTAAATTTAATTGTTTGATATATATTTTATTTCAGTATAACTGTTCCATACAAAGGCTCTGGTAGCTTCGCCAGTACAAATCCTAGTCAGGTCGAAGTTACCTTGTCCTAACATGATGCAAAACCAGATATGGTACAAGTAATACAAAATTCTGTGCAACTTTGGCCCCAGTTCTTAATAACCTTTCTTGTGTTAAGAGCCCTAAAAACAATAAAGTAGCTAAACATCAGAATGTTAACTATTAGATCTTTTTCTTGTCCAACAATTTTGAGGGTGTTTTTTTATAGGAAATAAGACAATATTGATTAAATAATTTACACATACGCCCTTCAACCTGTTTACGACCACATAGAGAAGAAAGCTAAAAATTAAGTATTTTCACCGATTATTGTTTGTTACAATAGTGATCTCTTTTGGTAGCTAATTCATTCTTATGGCTGGGTTTAGATTCATGCATAGCTAATAATGAATAATGCATAACATATAATGGACATACAATTGAAATAACTTGTTTTCTATCATAGCATTCAAAAACAGACTATGTTGAATAGTGCATGCTACATGGTGCACAATTTATACTATATGCACCGTTTTACATAGCAGTATCAGCGATTGCTATATTAGGGAGAGACTCTCACCAATTAAAATACCAGGATGTACAACATAAGAGAAATAATTGTGCTACTCTTAGTATCCATGTTTGTTGCTTATTCAAAAATGTCCTTTGCTTTAGTGTATAAACTACTACAATTAGAAATAAAGTTGAAATAAGACCAGTTTATTTCTGTTTACTACATTGGCGGAGAGCAGACCTTTGTAGGCCTGCTCGTTCATGGGTAAGTACCCCTGCACTGCAGTGGTTGAGGAAAATAATAATTGCTTGTACATTTTTGCTTAAGTTATCGTAAATATCAAGTTTATCCATAATTACTTTTAGATTAAATAGGGATATATAATTGCTAAAAATTAATTTTTATTTTAATGAATTACATACAAAAGCTAAAAGTAACTATTTTGTAACATCAGTGGCAGTGTAGAAATCCTCTTCTTTATAATATGCATGTGTAGGTTGGATAGTTGGTGTTCGTGCAATCAGAGGTGGCAAGTCTTCTCACAAGTCATGTGCAATCCAATACTAATAATGCTAGCCTTTTTTGTTGCAATTTTTCTTTCCCTTTTTAATGTCATTTGTTTCCTAGAAGTAATCTACAAGTTGACTACAAAGGTGTTGATCAAAACAGTACGCTGATGAAAACTATCGAGTCGCTTGGAATGAAGTTAAAGTGTTAAGTTCCTAATTAGCTAGAACTTTTTCATTCAAAATTCGAATTCTGTATTGTTTAGTTTCTTATATTATGTAGTGTGGACTTAAAACTTGCGAATATTTTGTATTCATATACTATGGTGGACAGTAGACATTCGAAAAAATAAGGTATAATGTTATTTTTTTAATGTTTTTGATTAGTTTAAAAAGTGTTAAGCCCAAGTTCGCAATTACTATTCAAAAAAACCTTTGAATTAGCTTATAGAGGTATATATAGGTTGAAAAATGTCTTGCCTGCGGCGTTTGGGGGAGATGTCCCCAAACCCCGCCAGTTTTAGGTGCAGGGGTTGGGTAAATCATAAATCTCCGCCCCTGGTTGACTAGAAGTAGCTCTCCCATAATATTTATAATGCTAATAAAATCAGAACCTATGACACATGCATATATTTTTATTGAAAATATTCGCTGAGAAATATAAACTATTTGTTAATAGTACAGTAGTATATTATTTGTGAATCCATGCAGAAAATATATTATGGAATCTGATGCATGCTTAACTTACAATGATTACTTCCATTAGCTTGAGTAATAAGCCTAATATTGTAAAAAAAATCATAAAAACTAATTAAATAACTGAGTGATGTAATAAATTTATAAAATTTCATTGTTTTACAAAATAGTTTGTAAATACAAATTAATTTTCCAAAACCAACCATTTATCATCAACACTTATTTTTTATTTTAAAATAAGTGTATTCTTATTTTAATTATAGACATTGAACACATGACATGAACAATAGAATTCTGGGAAAGTGTTTTATTGGTAAATGTATTGCAATATGTTCTAGGAGTATTAGAAACAATTTTTACCTTGAATGACCCTGCTCAACCATTTACGCACCATTATCAATCAAAGTATTGTACATTTCCAATTAATGTACTTTTATGAGCTATATACAGATTTATTATATTATATCACATTTTCAGCAAAGGTGCATTGAGGTAAATTTTGAGACCCTCTATATAACTGGAGGATAATAGGAAAATATGCAAATATCCTTCAAATCTAACTTGACATGGGGGCAGGGGCAGATTCAGATCATTTTCATAGGGGTGTCATAATTATAAATAACACAGTATTATTTTCTTACAATGTTAGATTTCTGTTTAAAGCCATTTAATAGTTTCTCATTCATATTTGATCTTATTAATGTTTTAAACTGTGGTCATCCTCTCCAATTTTTCTTAAATCAGATAGTTTTTATAAACTATTTGGAGCAGCCCTCTAACATTTAAAAAAAAATTGTTCACTCTAGAAGCTATGTATTTTATTTAAATTAGCTTTTTATAATAAGCCATTTAAAGTGTTCCTCACCTAAATTTTTTTTTAATTTGGATGCCCCTCGAACTTATTTAGAGAGTAATCGTCACCTTAATTTTCATGATAGTTAGATACATCTAGAAGATAATCTTTGAAGTTGTCTTTCGAGAAAATTCTGAAAATTGAATTATTTCAGAAACTAGGCTATTTGGGGTGCTCCTCGCCTGAAAATTCTTCAAAATTATATGCATTTAGAAGCCATTTGGAGCTGTCCTCCCTTACACATTTTTGAAATTTGGATGACCTTAGAAGCTATTTAGAGCTTTTCTCTATCAAACATTGAATAAACGTGGACGAATAACGCACGTGTAGACCCGGCTCAGGAGGTATCTGCGCGTAAAAAGATTAAAAAAAAAATGGTATAATTTATATGTGTTGTATTTTATTTCAAAAATTAATCTTTTATTTTTATATTAATTTTCTAAATTTCACAGGGGGGTCAACTAACTCTTTGACCCTCCTTGAATCCGTGCCTGCATGGGGGTATATGAAAATAATCTGAAGGAAAATTCCACAAATGGTAATCATATCCCAAACATTTCACTGCGATATTGTACAAAAAAGGTTAGGATTACAAAGAAAACTACAAAAATATATTTTCTAGACAAATTTATCTTCTTTTTAAATTGTCATTTATTGTGTAACAGTAACTTATAATACAATACCATTGTTTATGGCATGGATGTGGAGTCTGAAGCAGTAAAATTGTACTAACTCCAACTTCGACTTCAAAATAAAACCTCATAATATTATAACAATGTATAGTAATTAATAATTTTAATTTAATACCTTTTTTATTCTTTAGGACCAATATTTGTAAGTTGGATTGGCAAATTTATTTAAATATAAATTTACAATGCCAAAAAAGCTTCTCATGAATTAATCTGTAGTAAAGAATTTTACTGCAGTAAATTTGTTGTAACTAATTAGTAATTCATATATTTTACACAGTCCTGAAGGAGTCTGGGTCGGAAAGTGGAAAAATAGAGGAGTCGGAATCAAAGGTTGGTGTACTGACTCCACAGGCCTGATTTATGGATAAGCTCATATAAGCTATGAAATCATTTTTTATGATTAAACTGGTAAAAGACCAGGATACAAAACTTTTTTCTTTACCTACACATTTATAGGATATTAGGATAATACTTTTTTAACCAGGTGCACTGTTTGAACGCTGTGGCCTTGTCTTCGAAAGAAGATTTTTATACAAGGTTATTCATTATTCAACCATTGTTTTGCAGCCAGTTACATCAATTTATGTTTTATCTATGAGCTTTTTTTTTAAAGAGTTTCACTTTCAATATGAAAATTGGTAGACGATAACTCTGTTCATATTATATATTAAGTTTTCTTATATGTAGTAATGTTTCTCAATATTAATGTAACAACAATTAATAAATTAATTTGTTTAAAACTAAACCTTTCTATTAATATTAATTCATTCTCATTTATTTGATGTCTTTAACGTGCACTTTCTGAAAAGACTTAATATCAGCACACGATTTATAAACTAACTTAAATCTAGGATAGACACAACATCCAGCTGCTGACCGTTAATTCATCACTGAAAGAAGCCCATATTTCACCAATGATAATTTTTTTTCCCATATCAAGGATTAAACCAGAGACTCTTAACTCACTAGACAAACATGCTATCAACTGAGCTAAGGTGTTGGAAAATATTAATTCAGACTTAAAGGTAAAAAATAAATGTTCTTCTATTCTAATTACAGAAATGTGGGTTTGAATATAATGGCTTTTGGGCCTTTTCCCATTTATTAATTAATATTTAGTTCCCACAGATACCATTGATGCAAAAAAAGATGTATACACGACAAAAGGCACTGGTCAAACAACAACAATATTAACAGAACCAATATTTAGTTTACCTGCTTTAGTGTTCAAATGGAATGAGTAGTCACACTCTTGTCATTGGCTTAGTGATGGGGAGATTGGGGTTCAGATCCCAGTCGAGTCTATTGAATATTTTTTTATAATTAATAGTTTCCCACTTTCCTTTCATGCACATGCTAGTAGATTATCTCTAAAATGCTTCATTGCCAATCCCTATCCTGTTAGATTAGTTATCATAAGGAATACCCATATCATTAATAAACAATTTTTTTTTATTGTGAACAGTTCTATAAAAATAATTATTATTTCTAATTAACTACTATTATTATATTTTCTCCTTGATTTTCTTCTTTATCCTTACTATAAATTAGCTAGTAGATTTTTTTTAATTGTAATCACCTGTATACAAACATTATGTATTTATTATTTTTAAGTTTGCAAACCATATGTTCTTCTGTATATTCAGTTCTATCTTGTTCGATGTATCTCTCTACTGTTGGGTGTCACTTTAATTAAGGAAAATGAAATAAAAAATATGTATATGCATATAACATGGACAGGTAGTAGGACATGATGATAAAAAATATTTAGTTAGCACATAACCTAAATGGGTAGTGGTATGTGGTGCTAAAATAGAAATAAAAATATTTAGTTCATGCATGTACATCTCTTTTACCCTGAAAGATGGCAGTATTATCTTGACTGTCTCCACTAATCTATGATCCTATTGTATTATTTGTACCATAGTGGAATCATCCAAGGTAATCTTACTACTTTCAGGGTAAAGAAAGAGTGCAATTGATGGATTTATGAGGGAGAAAATGCCAAAAATTATTCTTTGTAAACAAAAATTACTAAGATTAGAATAGAAGAAAAATGTATACATTTGATTCAACACACTGTTTAAGGCAGGGTTTTATTTTACTTTCAAATCATTATTTACTTCAATTTTTTTTTTTTTAACTATAGTGATATAAATTAATATCAAGTGAAGTTTTATAAAATATTTTAATCAGTTGTGTTGTTACCAGAGCTGACTCAGTGTGCCCAATTTCAGCTATCCAGCCGCAGCGGAAACTAAGGCTAAAACCTATTACAGAGTTGCTGGAAGATAGGCTATATACTAAGTGAAATTTATACATGAGATTTAAATCTTATATTTTAATAGATATATTGTCATCAAAGTTGAGTCATGTTCTAAGTTTCAGCTCCATCTATCTGCATTTAGAATTGGGTGAAAAAGATGGCTATAGATGTGAGTAACGATATATATATCAAGTAGTGAAGAAAGTAAAAAGGTTTTAAAAAAAAAATTGATAAGAAAATCTAAAGAATGGGCGAGAATTCTCCATACTCCTAGTGATATTTAATTACACATTTTGATTTTTAGCACTTTTACTTACAAATTAAGTATCTAATGGGCCTGTGTATTCATCATCTTGCTGTATAAAATCTAAGGGCTTCCATATACATGCATGTGATGGTATTTGATAAGAAAATCTAAAGAATGGGCGAGAATTCTCCATACTCCTAGTGATATTTATTTACACATTTGAGTATAACACATTTTGATTTTTAGCACTTTTACTTACAAATTAAGTATCTAATGGGCCTGTGTACTCATCATCTTGCTGTATAAAATCTAAGGGCTTCCATATACATGCATGTGATGGTTCGAAAGGCATCCTATACAGTGTTGCACAATTCTTGGTTTGTGCTGTAGTGACGCTTAGGCCTTGATTATTCCCGACAATGAGTTGTCAGGGGTTGGTAATGGTGGAGAACCACGGCCTAACAATTGGCCTGTAAAATGTCCATTAAGTAGGTTGTAGCCAGACACATTCTTGATATTCTTTTCTTGAAGCTGTGGGATTAACTTTTCTCATACATTTGAAAATAAGTGTTACCACTCACACACCCAATATATATATACACACGTGTGGTGCATTAATTTGTAGCTCATGTGTGAAACGAGGATTCACTTTAGCCCAGAAGTAAACAATTCTGGTGTGTCACCTGCGGTAGATTGAACATTCATCAGAAAACATCACCTTTGTGCATGACACTATAAATAGTGCTAACAAAGCATGCAGTTCCAAGTCTTCCATCCGTTAATTCCCTGACGAGTATCGGATGAAATGGCACAACTTTCAAGTTTTTTTTTCTTCATAATATTGCATCGTTACCTGAGGTAGCTAAAGTTAAGCTGCTCGTTTACAAGTTGATTTCACTGGAGATTGTGCAATAACATCGCCTATGGCAACACACGTTTCCAAACGCAGTATAGTAATAGTAACAACATCCTGATTAGCCTTGGGGGTACAGGAAATTCTCAACCAACCCGTATATGTTAAAGAATTATGTATGTAGTCTGTTGCTTATATATTGTGAAACTGTTTAAATTTCTACACACAAAGTAAATGCCAGTGAATTAAATAGTTTCATAAATTGCTTTGTTAAAGTAGTTTCTTTATTGTTTTATTGGCATTAGCTTTCGGAAAATGTAATTATTTCTTAAGAGTTCGCCTCAATCCATGAATAGTGTGTAACTTGGATGATACCATTCAAACCAAATGTAGCATAATGTAGCTTTCTGTAGTCATAATTTAGAAAAAAAAACAGTTAAATTGATACCATTAAACCATTTTATCTTTTTTTTTAAATACAACATTTAAAAACTTACTTTTTTACTATAATAATTAGATCCGTGGCGACTAACCAAGCGGCTAACGCGAAGTGTAGTTAAATGATTTACAAAAACGTGAAACCCTAGAGTTGACCCGGAAGCGTCCTTGGTGCAAGCCCGGCGAAACAAGAGTAACAGCCTCTTAATCGACCCCACTGATATTTTTAATATCAGGAAAACACTCCCATTGGTCTGCAAGATCCAACATGGACGAACCCAACTGCCCCCAGACCTTTAGGGCGGTCTTAGACAAGGAAAAAAGCCACCCCCCTTAATAGCCTTTAGGAAGCTATTGTTGGACCGGTGGTGGCGACTCTCACAATATTCCTTAATACCTGGCTAGCAAGTTATTAACCCTGCAATCCCCGTTATTGTCTACAAGGTTGCAAAACACTTCTTATTTTCTACCGTGTTAATAAAGAATTGCAGCAAGGTCTACTTTGTTTTATGTAAAGGTATTTTTTGTTCAGTTATATGCATTAAAAAATAACTGTGGTTTCTAGATAAAGGTTTTAATAGATTCATTTAAAAAAAATTATGGAAAATTGCTTTTCAGTTGTGGTTGAAATGTGTTTTAAGAGTAATTAAAATAACTTTTACCTTTAAAAAAAACACTTATCATTATGCACCATTAAAATCATTATTAATCTTTATTTTCAAGTTTTAAAGTTGATCTTTAAAATTGTTTTAAGGAGATAAATAAATATTTATTTTGATATAAATATTTGTTTTGATACAACTACATATTTGCTCATGCTGTTATAGCAAAACTAGATGTCAAGAGAAACATTATAAGTTTTAAAAATAAAATAGCATTTATTACTCAGTGTATGGATGTTTTTGAAGCGAAGGGAGTATACAAGGGTAGGGAAGTTTGAAAAAAGTTAGTGAGGATGGGTTAAGTAGAAATAAAGTAAGTAAAGGGGGGATCAAATTAAGGAAATCCCTTTTTAAAAGCCTCTTTGGGCATTGGATTTTCCAAAAATTACTTGGAACTAGATCCCCCTTACTTTTTAAGGTTTCCTCGGGGAGATGTCTTGAAACTAAAGGGGTCCTCTGGCTAACATCAGTATTTTAGGAATTGGGCGCCACTGAGTGTGGAATAAGGTATTGTTTATTATTTACAGTAGATTAATTTTTAAATCAAAACAATTTTTTTTAACTATTTCAAACTATTGATGACCAAACATTTTAAAATATTTTGTTAATGTTTCAAACATTTTTATTTATAGCTAAATATTTAAACATAGGAAAAACTATTAAGTAAACTATTTTTTAAACCGGATAAAAATGTATTGGAAGAATAATGTAAGAATGCATTATTGTTTTTAAGCTATGTAAAGACATTAAGATAGTCATTGTGCTGAAAAGCAAAAAAGTCAAAGGTGTTCTTTTAAATTCCAAGAATTTCAAACCTTCTCTACCCCCTATCTGAGATCTGACCAACTCTCTTCACCAATGCTATCTACATTTCCAAGAAAATAAACCATATAACATGGGAGCCAATAGCTATAAATTATTATTATTATTAGAGTTTATAGGCCCATCGACACAGTGAGGTCATTAGGGCCTAATTATAATAGCTATACAGGCCATTTCATTGTAAGGAGCTATCTCTGTAGATTACCTTATCATCATTATTATTATTATAAGATTTTTATTATTTTTGTGAAACAATCTTATTATTACCATCCTTAGTGGCTGCATGGTTTAAGGCTTGACTCTCGCAATAGATTATAATTCCAATAACAGGGAGATTGTGGTTCGAACCCGGTCTGGTGTACTGAGGGTGGTTTTCCCCTAAATGTTTTTCCATAATCTCTCCACATAAATGCGGGTAACCTTTATCTAAATTCAACCTTCCTCATATCTAACCCATTAAAGGAATTAGTGCATAAGCATTAGTACATAACCCAAATAGATAGTAAGATTAACCTTAATGAAATGTTGAAAAACTATTATATTTTTTTAAAAATAGGACTATTTTTGTTTAAATTTGTAATTTATAAATTAGTTAATTAAAGTTTTTGAATGTACACTACGTTTACTCTAAAAGTTGGAAGTCTTACCTTGGCAGAATACACAATGGCCCTATTATATAAACAGCGCCATAGTGGAAACCTAAAGTTAAACTTGCTACCTGTCAGGTAAACCAAAGGTACATAGGGCCTACTAAATTTCACAGAAATTAATATTTACTAGACATTTTTATTCTATTACCAGGTATTAAATATAATTGTTTTAAAGATGTTTTATTTCAACATCATTGTTTCATCGGAGACACTGGTAGCTTTGCCAGTTCAAATCCTAGTCAGGTCGAAGTTACCTTGTCCTAACATGATGCAAAACCAGATATGGTACAAGTGATACAGAATTCTGTGTAACTTTGGCCTCAGTTCTTAGTAACCTTTCTTGTGTTAAGAGCCTTAAAAACAATAATGTACTTAAACATCAGATTTGTAGCTTCTAAATATTTTTCTGGTAGGTACAATCATTTTGAGAGGTTTTTTTTACAGTAAATAAGGCAATATTTATTAACTGATTAACACATATGCCCTTCAACCTGTTTACGACCACATAGAGAAGAAAGCTAACAGGGAGAGACTCCAGCCAATTAAAATACCAAGATGTACAACATAAGAGAGATAATTGGGTTACTCTTAGTAGCCATGTTGGTTGCTTATTCACTAATGTTGTTTGATTTAGTGCATAAACTACTACAGTTGTAAATAAAGGTGAAATACGACCTGTTTGTTTCTGTAGCTTTCCTATAATATTTATGATAGTAATAAAATCAGAACCAATTCCACATGCACGCATTTTTATTATAAAATATGCACTGTAAGATAAGCACTATTTGTGATGAGCAGGCCCTACAGTAGTGCATCATGTGTGAATTTATGCAGAAAATATATTATGGAATCTGATACATGCTTTACTGGGATTACTTCCAATAACTTTAGTATTGATATTGCAAAAAATCATACCAACTACTTAAATAAACTTATATTTTATTGTTATAAAAAGAGTTTGTAAATATACATTTATTTTCTAAAGCCAACCATTTATCACAAAGTTTATTATCAATTTAAAATAAATGTAGGCCTTTTATCATTTTAATTAAAGACAACGAACACATGACATGAACAAAAAAAATTCTGAGAAAATGTTTTATTGGTAAGTGTATTGCAATATGTTATAGGAGTAATAGAAACCATTTTTACCTTGAACTTCTGTGCTAGGGGTCCAGGGTTCAATCCTCGGTCCCGGCAAAGATTTATCTGATTGCCAAACCCTTCCTTCACCTCTGACAAGACTTGTATTAATGACAACTTGTGAATGTGTGAAATTCTAGAACTCCACCGTGGTTCGGAATCCACGTTAAGCTGAAGGTCCTCCATTTCATCTCACTATCACCCTACCATTACACATTATCGTAAGTGTGTATAACCCGAATGGGTAGTAATACGCGGTGCTAGTAATAATAATTTACCTTGAAGATACCTGCTCAAGTATGTTTGCACCATTATCAATCAAAGTATTGTACATTTCCAATTAACGCACTTTTATGAGCTGTATACAGATTTGTTTTATTTTACTAGGCCTACATTTTCAGCAAGGGCAAATTGAGTTAAATTTTGCGCCCAGGCGGAATTGATTTTTGGTGCCCCTTTATATAATCGGGGATAATAGGAAAATATAATAACAGCCCCCAAACTTAATGTAACCTGGGCGTGATCCGATAATAATCAGAAGGGAAATTCCACAAATGGTAATGATACGCCAAACATTTCACTGCAAGATTGTATAAAAAAAAGTTACGATTACCTATAAAGAAAAATATCAAAACATGTTTTGTAAACAAAGTTTAATTCTTTATTTTCTATCAAAACAAATACCTTGATATAATTAACTGTTAATGAGATAATTGTAAAAAAAAAACAGTTTTAGAGCACCATTTTTTACAAGATGGTGGATGTAAAATAACTCTTAAAGAGTGGTTATGTTATATGAGGAATTAGAGGATTGAGGATTATTTTAATATGTCCATGCTACACTAGGCTAGGATGGTGCTTTGTTTGGAGCCCCTCCCTACCCCCCCCATCCCCCCTCAAGCTGGCAGCCACCCTGTTTGGTCGGTCCATAAGCCACCCTTGATTTTAATCAGGTACATTGTGTAAATAATAAAAAACTTATTTTAAAAATGCATGTTATGAAACAAATATTTGTTTAAATCATTTTAACAAAACTAGATAATTAAACAAAAACTTACATTAAATCTAGTTGAAAATGACATATAGACATGGGAATTGTTCTCGAGACCTTAGCACTAGCATTAAACAAAAATTAAATAAAGTTCAAAATTACATCTAAGAATGAGAGTCTTCCCAGGAGCTTAGCATTAGCCCACCAATACCTTAACACTGAATTATCCAAGATTCGTGCCCTGCTAAATTGCAGCTTCTTGAAAAAAAAAAAAAAAAAATTGTGTGCACATTCTTCGTTTGTATAAAACTTTAAATCGTTTTAAAAAAATATTAAAATCTGTTTGGATGAACTTGAGGAATATTGCTTTTTAAATGTATAGAAAGCAAAAATTCTATGACGTCAGCCCACAAGCGAACTTTACCGACCAAAAGACTGCCGCATGTTGGCAAAGGTTGTGCCAAAATATTCAACGGGGTATTATTAATTAATAATAAAATTGTAATCTACTTTTCAAAGATGTAACAATGTACTTAAGTTGATTTGTTTGGTAAATCATTACTATATACATATAAGATCAAGCTTATGCTGTGTTTAGCAAACTACATTTATACTTAAGTTTTGTTTGTATAAATATAACAAAAAACGCTACAAAACTTTGCCCATTAGCTATAGCATATGTTTTAGGATTAATTGAGTCATGAATAATTTTAACTTTGCCGATTATATTCTGTAATAAACCTTTGCAAACAAAGGAATGGCTAGCTCCAGTATCAAATATACCAAAATACTTCTCCACACCCACAGAAATCGAGACTACAGGGTCAGAACATGTAGTTTAGGGGAACAAGGCGCGACTTTGGGCACACCCTACAAGTTTCCTGCTCTACTTGTCTCTGGACATGTCCCAGCCAACAACAACGAAAACATCTAACTCGCGAGAGATCACAGAGCACAAAGACTACTATCACCCTAACCCATGGGGTTATTCCCTTTAGTGTTCCTATTCTGAACATTTGAGGATATAGGATTGAAATATAGCGCCATAATGTCAGACTCGGGAATCGAACCCATAAGCCTGTGACTTTCCTCAGCAGGTGCATAAGTGTGCAAATACTCTGAGAGCAAGGTTCCCTCAATTAATGAAGCCAGGGAATAGAGTTCCTGGACAATGGTAGGCTTGTTTGTAAAAACAAAATAGCGCCTAGTAAGGGGAGATACATTCTCGAGAATGATGTCAACTAACAGATGCTCTATGAACTCAGTTTTGAGCACACAAGCCGCCTCGATAATGAATAACACAAAGTTCCTAAGAGACCCGTGGGGGGACTGGAACCAGTGTACAACCTTTCTGCATATTTTTTTTTCTCTAACTTTGTTAGGCAATAAAACGTTCAAAATAAGGTTGATAACTGCCCTCACAGACAAATTAGCATGAATCCCCTGAGAAAATAACTGAGTCAAAAACCCAGACGTTTTAGTTAAACAGAGTGTCAAAAATTGTGGCTCACTGGAGCTCTGCAATACCTCATCACACAACTTCAGTTTTTCCATTTAAAACAATGCTTCCACTTATCTTTGGTGAAGATCCTCCTAGGAATATTTTCTTCTCTCTCTGGAGATCAATAGTCTACCTCAACCACGTCAATTGCTGCTTCTTTGAATGTCTTAGGTTTTGCTAATCTTGTAAATTTAACTACTTCCCTGAAAAGGCTATTTAAAAAAATCTAGGGCACTCTGATCAGTCTCAAATTTAATTATTTCGTTCCAGACTGCATCATCCCCTAATTCATACTTGTCGACATTAATTTCCTTGATCCTGTCCACAAAACTTTCTGCACTTACTCCCTTCAAGTGTCTAATTTTGGTCAACTCTTCCCTAAAAAAATAAACCGGCTTGTCTTTCTTCTCGAACCTATCCACTAAGGCTTTTTTCAATCCCTCAACAGCTCTCCCAACAGCTTGGATCCTAAATTGCAAATTCCAATGCTTCTTCACCCAAACAAAATTTAGTTTACCCGGTACCCTGGGCACAACAGTTGCCCTCTGGCACAAGTACCCTATGACCCAACGTTCTAACCCGCACAACCCCAAAATGGGCAGTGTGACCCCTCTGAATGGTTATTATTTTGTCTGCCTCAATAGCTCTAAAACAGAACCATATATACTATAAATCTGCCCAATTGGCATAACAACGCTGACACATTATTTTGGGTTGTCAGCTATTAGTTCTAATGTTTACCAACTCTTCAGAACGAGTTTAACCAGACCAGTTCTGTCGTTCAATTCTTTCAACATTATAACATTCAATTAAACAAACATCTCAATTTAGGGCAGGGCGGTTACACATACTTTTAATAAAATGAACATACTGAACATAATTCAACCTCGGTGGTCTTGAGGTAAAGTGCTAGCCTCAGGACCCGATATTTATGGGTTCAAACCTAGCCAAAGTCGATGGACTTCAAAAAAAATGTTTAGCGAAACTTTCTTCATAGGGTAAATAAAGCAGTCAGTTCCACGTTGATTGTGGCATACATCACATTTAATTTTAATTTGGACGGTACAATTATTAATCTTTAATGTGATTTTTAAGTAGGTACAGTTAGTAATGTCTGCAACAGTTTCTAAACGAGTGGGTGTGAATGATTGTGGCAAAGCCATTATTACATATTAGTACTTCAGCTTGAAGCATAATAGATCAGTATTTTGTAGAAAATACAATATATTATTTATTTGGAATTTAATTACAGGATTACTATCAATATACTGAAATATTTTAATTCACACTGAGTTAAGTTTTATTAGACTCAATAACCATGACAAGCTTTCATACATTTTTTATATGAAGAATATCTGTTGCAGTTGCCTTGACAACCTCCATAGATAAATTCCTTGCAACTCATTGTCTCAAGATTGTAATAGTAACGTTCGTTAAAACCTAGGCAATGCCCGCTTTCTTTCTGAAATTTACAACCTGTAAAAAAAAAAGTTAAAAATAAATATCTGCTTTGATGATTTTTTTACTATAGCTAATTTCCTACTATGTATACTTTACAAAATCTATTCATTGTCATTGACAGCACACTTTATTAAAACAATATTCTGCTTGGCATTTTTGTAACTTATCAAATAAGTTTCCTTTAATATAATATACTGTGATCCAAGTTTTATATTAGACACGTTTAGTTAAATACAACCCGTGCCGGTAGCTGCGTGGTCTAACGTTTTACTCTCATGTCAAACTAAACTGCCTGGTACTAGATCAGGGTTCGATCCCGGCCGGGTGCACTGGGCTAACTTAACACATGATACTCCTAAATTTAATTCACTACATATGAAATAATCAACCCTGTTTTCCCAAAAAAAAGTTCCAATTCTCCTCCCACACAAATGTGAGTGCCCTTATTCTCAATTAAACGTTACTAATTTTTTAAATCATTAGTGTAATTAGTACATAGGCATGTAACCAGAACAGGTAGTTAGGTGCAGTGCTGAAAAAAATATAGAGATAATGAATTGATTGAAAAGTAAGTCTTCAGAAGGGTAACATTATACCAATGACTACACTGTGGTGTGATGGTGCTCTCGTTCAAATTACAATGCTATACCAACTATAAAATAATATCTAAATACCCATTTTGGTGGCTGCATATTCTAATGTGTCACTCTCGTTATAAACTAGATTGCCGATGACGGGAATATCAGGGTTTAAATCTCGGCCGGGTGTACTAAGGGTAGTTTTTCACTCTCCCTCCATTCAAATGTGGGTACACTTCCTCTACAATTCAACATTACTCATCCTTGACCCACTAGCGTGATTATTACATATTCGTAAACATCCAAATATTGCTGGTCTTCATACTATCCTCTCTCAGAACTGTCGCCTCACAAACTAAATAATAGTTCTGATGAGAAATTATTCACCCCATGTGAGGTTGAGGCACTTCCTCCTCACTCGAAACCTCAAGATACAGGTACATCAATAAGCAAACTATTGTGATGTGTTGTCATTGTATACTCAAGAGCAGGTTGGCGGTCTGCTTTCCACAGGTTACAGGTGTATTGGGGTCTGTACTGACTTGCTTGGAAACCTTTTACTTTATTACAGTCTGAATAAATCATATTTTATTCATTTTAGCTTCCTTTTGAGAATTAAATAGACACAGTATAGGTGTGGATTGTGATTATGTTTATTGCAAATAGAAATTGGAACATAAGATGTCCTCTAAGGATATGCACTGTTTAGTCTATTTACAAAGAAAACCCTGATACAATTAAATATTCACTTTACAATCATAAATATTCTTCTTGTTTATAATGATGATAAAATTAAAACATAAAATAGCTTTGTCCTTGAAAACATGGGTCCAGTAGCATATACTACTTTTGCTACTGCGCTAATCTCCTCATTTGCTTGGAGAATGGAAAACTATTTAAGGAAAAATCAGCCTCAACACGTCCGACCGAGATCGAACCATGATCTCCCCATCATCAGCAGTCTAGTCTATTGCGAAAGTAGCGCCTTAGAACATAACGGCCACCGAAGCGGGTCTTAGACTAACTTTTTCAGGAGAATAAATGTAAACTTATCTCTTAATTTTTTGTCATAATATTTAAGTATTTTGAAAACTTTGTACCTATGAAGCATTACCACCTTCTGGACTTTTCTTTATACTAGAAACTTGTGATGATATCAATGGGACGCTTACCAGTTTTTTTTATATTATGATTGTTGTACCACACATGGTCTAGTTATTGCACACTTGGTTATCCAACATAACTTGTGCTATGCACATGTACGAACACAACCCCTTTTCACGACCTTCACTCGCACACGCCTTATTCACATCCACACGCCACCATATCACGCACTGACTGTCCTGTCTCTCGCCTGTAATCACCAGTCTCGCCAACCTCATGCAATAAGTTTCAGTGAGTCTCTAACATGATTTTAAATTTTCATACTCACAATTTCTAATGTTAACCTCATATGAACTGTCTGACCTCAACAGATTAAGTCTTTCCCCCAGTGAATTTGACTTCCAGCTTTTACACAAAAAATATGTATAATTTTGCTATACCCAATGCTAAAAAGCATTTCTTTTCAAGAGTACTCCCAAGGCATTATAGAAAGGCCTCCCTTTCCAAATCAATACTTCAATAATTATATTTAAACCTCTTTACAATATGGCTAGGTACATTTTTCTTAAAATATAAAAATTTGAGATTTTACTTTAAATGTAAAAATAATATTAACAAAACAAATTTTTACAAGGACAAAATGATCGAGCTTTGTAAAAGTAGGGCAATTATTTGTTTGGTTTTAAAAATTCAAGTTGATCTTAAATTTTATATTTACAAATTAATCTTTACATTATATTACATTATGTGGGTTTAGTATATTTAAAATTAATATTTGTATGGATTCCATAGATCAGGAGTATTTTTTTAAAAATTAATCTACATTGGGAGTTTGGAAGTTAAAAACACTCATTTTTGTCTTCCAAAATTAGTTGGTGGAAACATTAAAACATTTCATATATATCCCCTTGCTTTGATGTTCGCATAATCAATTAAAACAGTTTGGAGTGAGTTTGGTACTGAAGGAACATTCTTTTCTCTTCAAGGTTACACAAACACATTTTTCTACTTCTCTTAGTTATTTTAAAGATAGTGAATGTAAATTATGATGTCTTAAGATCGAAGCGCATCATTTCTGTGTATGCACACCACTTTAAGATAATTTATAAATAGTCATTTTAATGGAAGTTATGTTCTTGGTTAGGCCCTCCAAACAACTTAAGACATACTCTTATTGTTATTCTTATGTTTATTCTTATTTTGAGACTAAGAGGCTGTTGTAATCTCTTTTATTTAGTTATAATTTATATTAATCAATCTAAAATTACTTACATCCAAATATAAATGTTCTAGATTTGTGGTCAAAAGACATAGATAGTAATAGTGTTTGGATTATTTATTAATGTGAGTTTTTTGTTACATTATTTGTCAATATTAATTATGCAAAAATTATTATTTCATGGCCAACAAATAAAGGTATATTTATTCATTTCTCTTATTTAATAATAAAATATTCATAATCTTTAAGCTCTTATTTTTTACCTGCCCACCCACTCTACCTCAAGTGGTGGAACAGGTAGACCAGAGCAGTTGTTTTTTTTGCCCCAGGAACAGCTGCTTCAAACAGCCAGGAAGTGAACCTCTTTCTGCGAGTTCAACACTAAATAGCAATAAAGTACTAGTATAACTGTTTGAAACAAGCGACTTGAACACAACTATTGCCCCCCTTTCTTAAATATTGAGCTTTATTCTATTAAAATATTTCTATTCCTAGTGGTTCAAATTTTATGTAAGTCTATTTTCTAAATATGGGTGACCTGGTAGTCTAGGGGTGATGCGTCAGACTTCTTTGCTGGGATCCGGGCTTCAATCCTCGGTCTCAGCACAGATTTATCTGTCTGATTGCCAGGCCTCCACCGTGGTTTGGATTCCACGTTAAAATGTTGGTCCCCCATTTCATCTCACAATCACCCTACCATTACACATTAGCGTAAGTGCGTATAACCTAAACGGGTAGTAAGACGCGGTGCTAATAATAATATATTCTAAAATGTCGCTCTTTGCTATTATAATAAATAAAAAATATAAGATTGATTGGAAAATGTATATACAAGTCGTGATTATCCGGTCTAAAGTGACTGCATTTTGGGCCGGATAACAGGAAAGCTGGTTAATAAAGAATCTGAGTGTATATAATTTTCAGTATGGGTATGTCTCATGTAGCTGCATCTTGCGTACACCTCATCTCATACAGCTTCTGTTTCCATCAAAATCAAAAGAGTGCTGCTATTTACAAAGACCAAGCATATGCCAACCGCATGCATATCAGTTATGCTTTTGTGTGTACAATTTAACTGTTTTAAGATTTTTGTGATCAATTTTTTCTACTAATTTCGAGTGGATATGTACCAGTTTGTTTATTCAAAAATGCACTTGCTAACACTGAGAACCGGGCTGGATAATTGAAGGCCGGATAGTCGCGACTCTATTGTAGTTATGACCCATAAATAGATCTGTAGTTCATTGCTGCTATATTGTGGTGAAGGAAAAAACTATTTAAAATATACAAAGAGGATAAATTTATAAATTAAGTAGTTTAAGTGTTGAAATAGTTTATCATGTTACTATAATATTTTATTGATATTAATTTTTGGAAATAGCAAATCTACACTGAAGATCGATTAAGATATAAATCCAAAGTATTGGTTGAATCTTAATACAGTCATGCTGGCTGGCTGCACATACCAGTGTATTGCTTGTAATTCATCCTACATTTAATAAAATAATAATTTTCACTCTACTCACAATTGTTTCTTTTTCCTTGAATAGTGGTAAAAATCAGACAAATCACTGAAAAATAACAGAATGCTTTAGTAATCTTATGAAATGACATTTTTGAATGGAATGGTTTGTAAATGAATGTTAACATTTAACATCAAACTACAGTATTTATTATAAAGTGTTTTACTTTATTTATATTTAAAACAATGTTCATTTCTGCTTTAGGTTTCTTGGTACAAATTGTATTGTTTTATATTTTGTCTTGAGGGATAATTGATCATGTCATTATGTTCTAGAAATTAAAAAAAAAAAATAACTTGTAAAAACTTATACTTGTAGTGAACCATAAAAATCATTATCAATAGTGTTTTCATTTTTAAATGAATATATAATTTGAAAAATGACTTAAGTCCAATAAACTAGTTTTGAGAAAAACCAAAAAAGGTTTTTTTGGTCTATATATATTAAATATCTTTACAAACAAATGTTTTACTTGAGGATATAATGTGAATAATTTATATCATATAAAATAAAAGTATTGTTTTATATCTCTGTTTCTTTCATACATTTTTGAGTGCTGTACTTAAAATGTTTTTTCAAACTGTGGTTGATATGTAAAAGAGAAGTTAAAAGTATTAGTTCTAAGTTATTAACACTTTTACATCCTATATGTTTACTGACCTCTAAATCTTAATTAGTTAAAACTTATAAGTTGTTTTGCATCAATTATTATTTTATTTTTGTATGTTCATTTAGAAATGTTACACAAAAATTAGTCATATTGAATTTAAATAATTTAACTTACTTATTACCTTTTGGCAGAGATTCGTTCATTAATTCTTCTACTTTTATTATAGAAATAGTGCAGAGAAATTTTCATGTCATTGTTTTATTTATATCAATTTTATGTTCCACCAGAGCAGTGATTGTTTATTTTTGTTAATTTTATGTTCAACACAGTAGTTTGTGTGTCTCTTTCTTGCTATCTCATTATTTCAAATTTATTACCCAGATTTATGATGATTATTAATCGTCTTAGAAAAAACGTCCATGCCGAAACATGGAGCATCCCAACCTCTTTGGATTAGTTAGTTTGACATTAAATGGCTTGTTAATTCGTACGCTATGAAATAGCTAGAATGATTAAATATTTAAAATCTCCGCTTTGTCTAAGAATTAGTCTTACTCCTAACAGCTGGTGTAAAATGATCAAATTGTCTTTTATTATTAAATTTCAACTTACAACCACTGACTGCACTGATCTCTAGTTACAAGTTGACAAGTTGCAACAAATATCTTAGGCCTTGGTTACAACATGACCCAGTGCCGCGTCTACGGTGGGGGGTAAAGGCGGCAATTGCCCCGGGCCTCACATTCCAGGGGGCCATATTTCCCCAAAAGATTTATTATGTTAAATTACAGTTATTATTCTAAATTGTGTATCAAATAGTGTACAGATAATTAACAGCAATAAGTATTCGCTTAGTGATAAGATTCCATTCCTGATTCCTGAAAACCCAAACTTTATGTAATTTAAGATTTACGTTATTAGAATCATGTGCTGCAGTACTACAGTATTGCCTGTAAAACTGAATTGTATATCCTTTAATATTAATGATCCTTCAGGCAAGTGTGATATAATACTCCACTGTTTTCAAACAATAACACTTTTATCCATCAGATACATGTTTTTGCATAAGAACATTAAAAAACCGTTAAATCCCCCCCCCCCCC
>CABFWB010000473.1:147882-189296 GCA_902151455.1 Timema bartmani | reverse complement strand
CACACACACACAAAATGAAGCAGCCGATAAACTTGAGCATCATTTTTTGGTCCTTGGCAACGTGTATGTTTATGTCCATCCAGTATAATATAGAGATCACTGTGACAAACCATCATGAAACGCGGTCATGGGACAGGGCCGTTTTAAGGGGACCACTTGGGCCTATACCCGACCATGTTAATGTTTGTACCTTTTTCTCAGGAACTGTTAAAGATATCAACTTGGGTTTTTTCCCTATTAATAGCTTATACCTTTTTACATAAGCAGAACTAAAAGTTTTAGTGTACTTAAATTTTTAATATACATATATATATATTTTTTAACCCTTTACAAAAATGTATTTTACATTTTTAATTATTTTTTTTATTTAAAAAATTTCAAGATATTTGACTTATTCTAGTTCCAGCTATACAGGTTCATTAGGTTTACAAGCAAAACAAATTTCAAGGTTGTCTGTCTTATAGTTCCTGAGAAAAAGGAACATAAAGTTGAAAAAAATTGATTTTCGGAAAACTTAAGAAAAACTTAAAAAGTGCATGCAAATTAGTTGTTATTACCTTCTAGTACATTCCTGCTGCATATGATTGCTCTTGGCCTTCTTCCTCCTCAAAATGATCTTCTAGTCTTCTAATCTTCTTATCCAGCTCTTTTTGATTCTCTTCAGCCTCCGCTTTTAACCACCTATCCACCGCCTTCATCGCTTTAATAAGGTGTTTTCCAGGCCTCAGTCCAATTTCCTTGAATATCATCCATTTACCAATGTGGCTATCAGTGAATGTTGTCACTGCCTCATAAACACCAAAGTTCAAGATATTCAGTCCAACAAGGTTGTTTTTTTTAAAACATAGGTCCAAATGACATTATTTAGGGATTCATTTACATTCTGGGTTTTGCCATGGACACATTTTTCCTGTAATTCTGGCTTTGCAAGGTCTTGAAAGATGGGTTTTATAAAGCTCATTACATTATCAGGTAAATGAAAGTGTGCTGTGTGATCATAATTTTTTTTTTTTTTTTTCAAAATTTGCTAGGTTGAACTTGCACCAAGTTGTTTCATCGCTTGAGCACAAGGCATGTTGTGGCGTTTTGTTTGATGACAAGAAGTGGAAGTATCCGGCCCATATGCCTGCTTTCATATCTTTTACAGATTTAGTATTCCTCCTAATAGCTAATCCATAGACGGCTTGTAGTTTTAGGATTTCAGCATCATTTAGTCGATTTATTCCACCAAGCGGAGTACCATCAGTAAGTTTTTTGGTCTTGGATTTTAGAGTTTGTAATCTTGTCCCTATACTTTTCTGTGTATGCCCTAAACACTCAATTTTTTTTTAATTTCTACATCAGATCCATAAGGTTTACTCTCACACACTTCCGTATAAGCTTTGGTGTCACCATCTCCTAAATATTCAATGTACTGTACATCGTGGGTTGGCAGGGATCGTTCAAATATCTTCACCGCTCCGGTTACCTCCATAGCCCCACTTGATCCATAAAAGTTTGCAGAGCATTCTTGTTCATGGAGTCTATTTAATTTACTGCTACATGTGCAAAATTTAGTATTTCTACATCCAAAACATTTCTTGTGTCCAGGGATGTGGCAGATACTATTCCATTGAGAGACGTATGACCACGCTTCTGCCACGACCCATCTATAGCGACCGATAAATCTCTACACCCATTATTTTTGTAAATTGCTTTATTCATAGATTGTTTGGCAACAGATTCTGATTTAAAAGCTAAAAACTTTTCATAAGCATGATACAGGTTTACTGGAGGGCTAAGTTTCTCGGCCACCGCTCTGCCTCTCCCGATAGCTCGGAGTGCGTACACCAGCTTAATATTTACACCATGCAGTTTTTTTTTAATGAATCATCTACTGTGATTTCTATCTCCTCACAGTTATTAGTGACAGCATTGTGGTTTGCAAGACACACATTGCAAAATTACCTGACAAGCCAATCCAGCTATTTGTTTCTTATTTATTTTTAAACTGCAGTGGCAAATTTTGCATACTGCAACACTGTCTAGTGTTGCCTCTAACCTTTTCAAATCAATGATGCTGTATTCAAAATCTTCTTCCTGGTCATATAATAATAAAGATGGACTTACTTTATTTTGAGAAGAAGAGGAGGTAGGCAAGGGACTACAAGAAGCTTCAAGGTTAGGCTTAGGTCCAGTTTCAGTCAGATTTAGTACGCCTAAAGTGCGAGTCGATACTAAATACAGAACGACACCTACCTAGACCAAAATGGAATGGGCCAGTTTTGCATATGAAACTGGCCCATTCCATTTAATTTCAGGTAGGTGACGTCTTGTATTTAGTATAGCGCCGCACTTGAGGCGTACTAAATTTGACTATGAAACCACAACAAAGATTATGACAACAAAAAACAGCTGGTATGGAGTTAGAAACTGCCAATAGGATGTAACAGGCTAGCCAACATAAAATAAATATCTCAGAGTAATGTAAGAATTATTGTTAGGATATAAAATGCGATAGTATACTAGATAGATATAAAAAGCATAATAAGGGCAAAATTTCTTTGGAACTTAGGTTAGAAAATTTATTTTCAGGCACTTCACATTATGATATAATGATTTATATACCAATTTAAATGGTACATTCTATACAATCATAATCAATTTTTTTTTTAATTTGCCCAAGTGGTCCCCTTAAGAAAATGTGAGGCCCGGTGAAAAAAAACCAGAGACCCACCTTTGTAAGGTAGTTTATCAGTTTTAGCACTAAGCCGCTATAACATATTAATTCGTGCACGGTATTTGTGTTGCCTAATAATTTCTCATGTTTTATGTAATATTGATAAGCCCATTAAATTACTGTACTTTATTAATTGCAAACAAATTAAGTTAACAAAGGTAATTTCCTCTTTTTAACATTTAATCGTCAGTTTTATGTGAACCACAGCGGTAGCACAATGGTGGTGTAATTTACTGTACTGCAGCACATTACTCGAATAACGTAAATCTTAAATTACATAAAGTTAAGGTAGTCAGGAATCTGGAATTTAATCCTACGGATTTTGGTACGAGATAAAGCCTTCCAAACGAGCTTCATTCAAAAATCATCGTATATATTAGCCTACATCAACTTAATTAAAGAAAAAAACTCAAGTTTTGAGCTTTGTTATGCTGGTCAAAGCTTTTACTAACACATTTATTTCATTTAACTAATCACACATTGTTGTATCTCATATATCCAATCAAATTAATGAACGGTGTCGAAATGCCACTTTGCCTTGTATGGGTGTAAGAGAGAACGAGATACTTGAAAGTTTTTTTCTCTCTTACACAATGGTATGCAGACGAAAGCGCAAAAAGTTTCAGCCACAGATGTTCATCCAGTTATATTTTAGAGATCAATGGTTTGTCATAGCCAAGGTCTAATATATATGGGTCTGGCTAATTTTTAGTTCCACTGATCATATATTAAGAATAAAAAGCACTAGCACTACAGCATATTAGCACACGCGTCTTCCAAGGTATATTGTAGAGAGGTTTGAGCCACAAAGTTTTTATTTTAGGGTTTTAGATAAAAGAAAATAATTAAGATTATAAAATAAAAGGATCTCTAGTAATATTATATATATAAGAATTGTTTACTTATGTGTGTAAAAGCATTGAAATTGGACATATATATTTTTATCCAAATTAGCTCGGTGACTTAATACATTTACTGTCTTATATTTATATTGTAAAACTATAAATCTAAATATAACGTATTAAAGGATAAGGACACTTAGTAAAAAGTCTTATCAGCTAGCTTACGAGAAAATTTGAGTTAGAATCCTATTGGGTAACATTTTGAAAAATAATTTGTATAAATTTGTTTAGCCAGTCAAATATATTGCCATTTAAAGTGAAGTTGAAGAAAATTTACCTTTTTTAAACTAGTCTTAACATGCTTAGACTACAACTAAAAAAGCCATTATAATAGTAACATTATTGTAAAAATATGTCTAAATACGTGAGAAACCCTTAATAGTTCATTTCTAACTACAACTCAAGAAGAAAAAGTAGTGCTAAGTTATAATTAAACATAAACCTTTTTTTGTATCAAATTCATACTTATTTGATATTCGTCCACCGCAATGTGTCCCAACCCACAATGACTCAATTTTATAGGGGAAATAAATAACTATTCTACTCTTCTAATCAAAGATAATAATAAGACCCATTGAAATACACAATATCAATGTCTTTACCCTCAAATGTGTCGGATGGGACATTCTGTTTTGTTTTTAAAATAAAATAGCTATATATTTTTGGGAAATGAGATTCAAACAGAAAGTGTAGATTTAGCCCACAAGGCTAAAAATGTTAATATTCTAATTTCACCAAATTTGTGGGTTACGACATTTTGCAGTTTCATGGATAGTATGTTAATCATTTCAATGATTTAATTACATATAGTACCAGATTTAAAACAAAAATAATCATATATATTCAAGCTATTTTAAGCATTTCTTATAGTGTTTATATAAAACAATCATAAACCGTTGTTACTACACGTCACATATTCATAGAAACGATCTATACCAATAAAAGCTTCAAAGTCTAATTAATATTAGCCAACTATGAAGTGAGAAGTGTCACAGGGGTGGCTATGTTGTTTCAAGATAGCATAAGCAGCAATGTTTGGTAAGATGGGTAGTTGTTTAAAAAAATGTATTTGTTTAAAGCAGGTACCAGTACCTAAATACTTGTAATATTCAACCGGCCTTTATAATTTAAAGAAGTTAAATAATATTTAATATTATTAAGGATATTTACTTCATAAAACATGGAGCTAGTAAAAACCTTTTAATCATATAAGCATGTTGAATGGGTGCACAGATTAAAAGTTAGATGAAACAATTTTAATAAATTAAAAAATATAAACATTTAAAATATTGAAGAAGGGAAATGAAATAACATTAAGGCATACCTACATATAAATTTACATTACATAATATTATATACACATTCTCTCTTTTTCACTTTATCTCACTCTCACTATTAATATTTTATTTAATATACAGGTAAGCTAAACAAATTTTTTAAGATTTTTAAAAATGTATGCTTAGTAAGGGATAAAATGAAAAAGTGGCGTTTTTTCAACTTTTTTTATCAAAAAAGATGAGAAAGCTACCAATTTTGATTTCCAGGTTGCCATATTCGTAATCTACACCAAAAAAAACTGAATAAAATGACAGCTCACACGTCTTTACCGCAGAAATAGTACTATTTTTTCACCTACCTGATAGACTATATAAGCTATTTGTTGAACCATACTGAAATTTATTCCACGATAATACAGGCGAGTGACCGATTCCCACAAACTTTGCTCCGCCAGGCTACCTTGAAGTAAATTGTACCCAAGGTCGAAGCAGGGGGAATTTGATACAACGCAGGATTGACAGGTATTGACACGTACAGAGAGTTTATCAGGAGTATAATTATTTTCTGCCACGTTCCCTGCTCGGACCTATTGTGCATAATACATGAGCGAACAATGTATCCAATTTGTGTTGGGTGAATGATACTAGATTACGACTTATACAATCAAAATATCTTTACTACTTCCTTAAATGTGGATGGACACGTACTCTTGGAAATGTACGGTGTATAAGAAGTTTGATTATAACTTTATTTTACAAGGCGTTCGTTGGATTTCACTGTATTGTGTGAAACTTCCAGTCACAGACCATAGATTAGGGGCAGATTAAATAGGATTAATATCTAGTTGCATTATCGTTTGTGTTTAGTGTGTTATTGTATGTGATTGTGTAGTATTATGATGTATTCATCATCATCATCATCATCATACTCAGTTTAAAAATTTCTTCGAATGATAAATATTTTTATATGACGATTAAAAATTTATATATATTAAGTCATTTTAAAACCGCATGATCTCTATATTTACTTTCTCTCTATCTTACAGGTAGAGAAAGTATTGTGATCGTCAAAAAAATCGTATTTATATATATTAAGTCATTTTAAAACTGCATGATCTCTATATTTTTTTATCGTAATGTCAGAGTACAGTGGACATCCAGCATCTAATATTTCTACCCCTTCCCATTTTGCTCTTTGGCCACCCAGATATCCCTAAGTAAAAGAAAGATCAACGTCTCTATCCATTCTTAAAATAAGTAAATATTCAAGGCGCACCCTACAGCAAAACGCAAATAGAATTTTGGAATAATATCATCCCTCCTCTCATCTTTCTCTCATTCTAGTAATACATGACTCATTTTCAGGCCTAAAGAAGTGGTCAGAGTCCAAAAGATTGGGGGAGCTAGTAGCTAGGGGTATGTATTAGAAGATTTACAAATTTTAACATATTAAAAAAGTACACATATATATATACATCAATCTATGTATGATAAATACATTTTCGAACTGAAGCTAGTAATTATTAATTTCCCCCAAAAGATTAAAATAATTGAAAAGTTATTATATTTCCAAAGGTAAATATGGCGTTAATTTAAATATCAGCGTGTGTAGATCCAAAATAAGTATAAATATTTAAATGACAGTCTGACAGAGGAACTAGGAGCCCCACCAGAGGAAGTTTAGTATTTTGCCCTCTAATGTCCCGGGTATATTAAGAACTTAATATGGCTAGTGAGCTTAAATATTTAAGAACAATTTTAACTAGCAATAATAGTATTAGAGTGGAAATTAGGAACAAGAATACAGTCAGGAAATGCGTGATATTACTTGGCCAGTAGGTTGTTAACATATCGCCTGCTGTAAAAAAAATTTGAAACTCACAATATACAAAACCACAAATTTACCGGTTGTTCTCTATGGGTGTGAAACGTAATATTTAACATTATGTGACAAAAACATACTTAGTGTGCTCGAGATCAAGGTTCTTAGGAAGATATTTGATCTAAAAAGTGATGAGGCTACAGTGAAGTGGTTACATAATGATGGGTTACATATCCTGTATTCATCACAAGACAATGTTAGGACAATCAAGTCTCGTAGGGTGGGCAGGACATGCAACGCGAATATGTGAATCTAGAACCTTGTTCGGAGTATTAACCGGTAAACCCAATAGGAAGAGACCATTGGGAAGACCTAGACGCAGATTGGAGGATAACATTAGAATGGACCTGAAAGAGATAGGGTGTAATGAGGGGGACTGGATAGAACTACCTCAAAAAAGAGATAGGTAACATACTTTTGTAAGTGACGCAATTAACTTTTGAATTCCTAGTGTCATAGAATAAGTAAGTAAGTTTGTAAGTACAATGATAATTTAAGTTCAAACGTCCCTAAGACATCCTAGGGGTTTAATTTTCCCTACAACATCTCTTGGATGTCATAAAATGGTATGTTTCACACAATAAATGAAATGTTTGGGACGTTATTAAAATGTTTCTGGGATGACATAAATAACTTTCTAAAATTATCAGAAACATAGATATTACGTGGGTAAGCTTAATTTATATGGTGTGTGCAATAAAGCAATGGATATCTATGGTTAGATTCTAGTTTAAAGAAAGATATTTCGCGTTCAAGATTGAAAATAGTTTACTAATTACTATATTATTTATATTATTTATATTTTTCTATGGGTATTAATATTATTTGTCAAAACTGACCCATGTGGGCCCATGTGTTTTGGTCTGTAGCCCTTCAATTTTCAATTCTTTATATATATATATAAATTGAAAAATCTATATACAAATATACATATACAAAAATTGAAGGGCTGTAGGCCAAAACACGGTAACCTACAATATGAACTATTTATAGTAAATTTTGAGCGGTCATCCAAGTAAACTCAGGTGGTGAATGTACTCTATTAATGTTGGATTAGAAAAATAAAGATAACCATACAAACAAACAAACAAATAAATTTCCAGAAATGGACATTTCCTAACATCAATTCAGTAGCCAAATTATGATTGTATCGGTAATGTGACTTTCAAATATCTAATCTACAGTGATCTGATTGCCAAACCCTTCCCTCACCTTAGACAAGACGTGTATTAATCACAACTTGTGAATGATTGGAATGCCAGGCCTCCACCGTGGTTCGGATCCCACTTTAAACTGTAGGTCCTCCAGTTCATCTCACAATCACCCTACCATNTATTGCCAATCCCTTCCTTCACCTCTGACAAGACGTGTATTAATCTCAACTTGTGAATGTGTGGAATGCCAGGCCTCCACCGTGGTTCGGATCCCACTTTAAACTGTAGGTCCTCCATTTCATCTCACAACCACCCTACCATTACACATTAGCGTAAGTGCGTACAACCCGAACGGGTAGTAAGACGCAGTGCTAATAATAATAATAATATACAGTGAGTAGGTTCCTATATTGGTAATCAAGTGTGTAAAATTATAGTGATACCGTTTGTACGATGATGACCCACTCATGCCTTACTGAGTGCTCACTTGCTATCACATGGCTATATGATGATCTGATTATATGTAATTCTGTTGAAATTGGTAAAAATTAATGTTTGTACACGATTTATTTAGGTTAATTACACTTTAACTATTATAAAATTGGTATTAAAATGATTCAGTTATTTGTCTAACGAATGGACGCGGAAAGCCAAAACTAGTGCTAGAGCTTGCTACTGATTGAGAAAGAGATTGCTAAAAGCTCTACGTTTGATATGGAGATTACTATGCAATTAATATGTGCACAAGCTGCTTATATATGACCTACCCCTGGCTTCTTGGACCCCTTGTCATCAGTGTTAAAACCAACCAATAGGAGAACTTCTGGCAACCTGATGTTGCGAAGGCTAGCTTCCTATTGGGTAAAAGGCAGCCAAATCGTCACCAGATTTTCAAATAGAACGAAGGAGGTTTTTTAAACAAAGAAAGTTTTGAAACATATTATATTGAATTTTCTTCTGAAAACGCCTGGTCATCCATGGATGAAGTATTGAAAGGAAAATCTACATACGGTTCTTTAAAGAAAAATATACTTCATCCATGACTTATTGAATAAATGAGAGGGGCCCAAAACAGTAGCATTACAAACTTCATTCATGAATCTAAATTAACAATTATCTTGTGCAATGTTATAGGACTTTTAATAATTGCTGACAATTGTTAAAATTAATTAATGTGTCAAATCACGACTTATATATCCATCTGAATATATATATACACGACATAATGATATACTGTAATAGTATTACTATACGATAGTAACGTTTTCTCAATATTTACAACATAAATTTATAGACTTATTATTCGTGAACATTTCACAGCCAATATTGAGTATTTGATGATTATGTGTGTTTCAGGGTCATTTCAGCGTTGCCTATTGTTACGCCGCTTGGGAGACTTATCAAGCAGAGCGATTCTCACTCTGATAAGCTGACAACGTTGAGCTCTGAATGTAGGCATGAGGGAAGAGGGGTTTCCATCCCTAGTATGACCTTGAAACACACAAAAAAATGATGACTAGTATAACAACAACATAAACAAAATTTGGGATGTTTGCAAAGTAAGTGTTTTTCTATTATTTACTTTGTGCTGTAGCCTAAATAAACTGTACTATAATAATTACCATTAAATGAACCAAAATTTAAACCTCGTTCAATTAAAAATGTAGTACCATCAATTTTTTTATAATGTGTATGAGTCTATGTTACGGAAAATACTTAAATCTACGAACAAACGTTAATACTTGATTAAAATTAATTAATAGGTGTACTAATGTTGTAACTAACGTTTAACAACAAACCACATATATTAATTCAAAATAAAATTTAAGTTTTGGTAAGAGAAATAATACCATTATCCTTCAAATAAACAGTTTCCTTACAGCGTATTCGATGTATTAGAAAAAATTCATACTTTTGACGCACCAAAATAAATATCTAGGCTTATTGTAAAATATGTTGTTAGTTACGTTTGCTTACAATAATCTTTGTTGTCATTTTTATTTTCTAACTTGTCGCGTTCAAATTTTAATATAGACCCCCATTGATCGAAATACTACAACAGAAAAATAGTTAGCCAGAATTTTATTTGTTTTCAATCCATCAGTATGTGTAACGTTACTTAAAAAAAAGGGAAGAAATATTTGTTGAAAAATTAAAGTGTGACTTTTTAACATATTTTCTTTTAGAGTCGAGTATTTAATAATCGTGGAAAAGTGAATCGATTCACTCGATGCATCGCAAGCCTCTGAATATGTTTAAATAATCTATTATAATCACCCGACAGGAAGAGGTTTGGATCTAATAGACAAGTCCTCATACAAAACACAGTCCTTCTAGAGTCTAGACATATCTGGTCTCCAACCTCTGGACGTGTTCATCAATGAGATGGCAGTGAGATTCTTTTTTTAACGAGCGTTGACCAATTCTAATGTAATTGTATGGTGCATCGACGATCACGACCCCCCAGAAATTCTGCACATATGAATCAGAGACGGTACCAGTTTTGGTTGTAGGTAGTCTATGGCAAAGGGGAGCAAGCGCTCCTGACCAATTTCTGAGGCCGTCTTCCCCGGGATTCGACTCCTGGTATCTCACAAGATCCCCAGGCTTATGCTGTCATGCGTTATGCGCTATGTGTTTTGTGTGTTTGTGTGCGCGCGCATCATCAAACAGGTGGTGAGGGTTGGTCATTTTCTCCCCATGTTCCACTTATTATTTTATTTAAAAAATGTAGCCTTATCTAATTTCTCGAGGTACATCTATTTTTGTTAAAATTTCTATATATATAACCTATCCACAATAACAATAATAATTGTTGTCATAAAACTAAGTCTTACATAAACCTTAAACTTTTTTTACTTTCTCGCTATCTTACAGGTAATGTGATCGTAAACAAATCAAACTCGAGATTTTGATGAATTTGGACGTTTCATGACTCCCAGAATCCGAAAAAATTGTGTCAGTCTGTCCATCCGTCCGTCCGGAGTAGAGCCTAAACTATTTTACCGATCGGGCTAAAACTTGGTATTTAGGGTTTTGATAGAGTTGCCNGAAAGACAGCTAGAAAAGTTACTAGATATACTTTCACGTATTCATATGTCAAGTCATGTGATCTACAGATGTCACTAGTGATAGGATAGTTATTATCAATACCAATAAAATAACACTAGTAATATAGCAACACGCTATCAATATTGACCACAAACAAAGTTTGTATTTTTTTAAACTATCCTTCCTATGAAAATTGGACTGTATGGCAACACACTTGTGAAAGGACGGAAATAATACTGCATCAACCGACCCCCATCGTGCAGTGGTCAATGCACCTGGCTACCTGGGGTCCCCGGTTCGATTCCCGGCTGTTACCTCAGGTATTTTTCCTGAAAGGGAAACTACCCCAACGGTAGTCAAGGTTTAGTTAGTTAGGTTTAAGTGTTTCCACTGGTTCCACCCCGTCATACTCACTATCACCTCCACTCATTTCATCGGGACATGGAAAGAGCCTCTACGGAAATTATTTAGGCTACCATTAGTACATTCGAACGTCCCCTGGGCAACGGTACATTAGTACTGGCTAATTTTTTCCCCTACTGGCCTACGATGTATGTACCCCAGACGAGCAATATTATATATTAATTGTTACATTGATAAAAAAAAATTTAAAAATAGTTTTTCACTTAAACTCTTCATTTCTGTTCCTACGATTTTTGAAAGAATTGTACCATTTAGTTTATTTATTTTTTATCAAGAAACTACCACTCGTTGCCAAATAAAGTGTAAAAGTAGTAATATAGGGAATGCTAGTGAAAGGCAGTGTTTTTGAACTTTTTACAGCAAAATATTTTATTTTGCTTAACTACATACAATATTGCTTCAGTACAAACATAGAATTTAGTTTTATTCACGTAGTGAAATCAAAAGTTGTTGAATAATCTGTAGAGGGTGTCCTAGAATTTAATCACTTTTTCCCTTAATTTAAAAAAGTTTGTCATCTAATGCCGCTATGCTCATGATGGATATTCAAGAACTGTTGAGGTCGCCACGTGAAGAAAATTAAACTATGTTTATACCGGAGCAATATTTTTTTGTCTAAAAAAAGTTTACTATAAAAACTGCAAAAACAATGCCCCTAACTTGCGTCCCCTACACGCCCACCTTAATAGTAAATATATATTATTTAGGACTTCGTCATTGTTGTATAGAGATGATAAGTTCTGTCGTCAACCCTTTTTTGGGTTATTAGTAGGCCTATATGTATTAATTACGATATTGTGCTATGGTACATCTATTTTTGTTAAAATTTCTATATATATAACCTATCCACAATAACAATAATAATTGTTGTCATAAAACTAAGTCTTACATAAACCTTAAACTTTTTTTACTTTCTCGCTATCTTACAGGTAATGTGATCGTAAACAAATCAAACTCGAGATTTTGATGAATTTGGACGTTTCATGACTCCCAGAATCCGAAAAAATTGTGTCAGTCTGTCCATCCGTCCGTCCGGAGTAGAGCCTAAACTATTTTACCGATCGGGCTAAAACTTGGTATTTAGGGTTTTGATAGAGTTGCCCCGAGGTTTTTTTGGAATTGGATATCAAATCATAAAACTAAGGGTATTTTACTGAAGGACAAAAAGAGACAAAATCGATTTACTGAAAATATGCGCTAAAGATTTTGATTGAATTTCATTTCTAGGTATTGATAAATATTATAAACAAAATGGCTATTTTCATTTTCCTATGATAATTAAGTTTAAGGTACTTTACAGACGCGAAAATTTCCTTATCTCCGCCACTATTTAGATACTAAATAACTTATCATTGAAAAATTGTATTACTATTAAAAATAAAAAACTTTTATTTGGAATATATCTTTATAAAAGCAATACTTACGGAGATATTGGCAAATATATTAATACAATTTTGTGAGCTGTAGTTGTAAAGAGATACTATCTAAGTTTTGACGCAATAATTCTCTATTTCCATAGAGTAAGTAGATAAGTAAGTCTCTCCAAATGTTTATGCTCTTTTTTCTTAACCTCTTAGGGGAAATGTTTGTACATCAATAGACTCATTAGTCAATATCTACTTTTTTTTATTGGTCAAAATTTATAAATGAGGAATTTAATAAAAACGCAATAACCATAAGATTTCAACCCTTAAAAAAATATCGAAGATTTTAACTGGATGTCGAAATTTTATTACGAATTATTGACCTTTGTGAACCCAATATCGATTTTTTTTTCTGTTCAAATATACTAGTGATAACTTTAATTCTTTCAAAAGAAAATCATAAAATTTAAATCCGGGACTCAGAAATATTTAACGTGGATAGTGCAATTTTTGCCCGGGTTTGCTAGTGTATATTATTTCATTTGGCACATATAACGAGTTTTGAGTAAATATCTCCATTTTTTAAGAATGGAGTGAGAAAGTCCGTGCGGAGTTCCGTACCATTATTTTATTTAATGTTGAGCTAGGCATGTTTTGTTTTTATTATTTAGCAACGCGTCTTAATACCCGTTCGGGTTATACGCTTTAGTACTAATTACGCTAATGGGTTAGGAATTGGTAAGGTTTAATTTAAAAGAAGTTTCCCCGCATTTGCGTGGAGGGAGAGTGGAAAACAACTTAGGGAAAAACACTTAGGAAAAACCACCCCCAGTTCACTCAACCGAGATTCGAACCTCAATCTCACCATCCTCGGCAGTCTAGCTCAATATAAAACTAGCGCGTTAGATAACTACGCCACCAAGGTGGGTAGCTAGGCATGTTTTTAATCAATTAGTTGAATAAGTAGGCCTGCAGCCCTAATGTTAAGCTATAGACCAATTTTCATTGAAAGGCAGCTAGAAAAGTTACTAGATCTACTTTCACGTATCAATATGTCAAGTCATGTGATCTACAGATGTCACTAGTGATAGGATAGTTATTATCAATACCAATAAAATAACACTAGTAATATAGCAACACGCTATCAATATTGACCACAAACAAAGTTTGTATTTTTTTAAAACTATCCTTCCTATGAAAATTGGACTGTATGGCAACACACTTGTGAAAGGACGGAAATAATACTGCATCAACCGACCCCCATGGTGCAGTGGTCAGTGCACCTGGCTACCTGGGGGTCCCCGGTTCGATTCCCGACTGGTACCTCGGGTATTTTTCCCGAAAGGGGAATTACTCCAACGGTCATCAGGGTTTGGTTAGTTAGGTTTAATGGTATCCTCCCAACTACACAAGTACAAATAATTTCTTTTACCAAAGAAATTCTTAGAATTGTTATTTTTTTAGCACCGCATCTTACTACCCGTTCGGTTATACGCTTACATACTAAATACGCTAGTGGTTTTAGGAATTATGAAGGCTACAACTACAGGAGGGGTATCAGAATTTGAGTGGAGAGAGAATTGAAACCCATTTTGGGGAGAAAAAACACAGTATACTCGACCGAGATTCGAACCTGTATCTCCCCGTCATCGGCAGTCTAGTCTACTGCGAGAGTAGCACGTTATGACCACGTGGCCACTGAAGCGGGTCTTAGAAATTGTTATATCAAGTAAAGGTCTTCATTATTGTATTCAAGGTATTTTTTTGGGATTTTTATTAATTGTAAATCTCTTGAATATTATGGGATTTGAGGGATTCGAGTAATCGAGTATCCAATCTTTAGTAAAATGTGTTATCGCTGCCTAATTGTTTTAAATTATTCTTCCAAATGTATATGCCTAAGACATAGATTAAAATGGTTTATACAACATTGATTTTTTTTTTAAGATCCTCAATAATGTTTGAAAACTACGACTTTTTTTTCTTCCAGGTCACACAGTAGTTTTTACAAAATGTTCCAAACAGTTATAAAGTGGTTTGCTAAGCCAAATAGTAAAAATAACCTATATAGCTCAAATGCATGGTAATAAAAAATGTATTTTATAAACGAATATTACGATTTATAAAGCCCAAAAACAGAGCATGATAGTCTCAACAACGTGGCCATGGCGTGTTGGACTTAACCTCAACCATTCGGGCTGGAAGGCCAAATAGATTCTTGTCTGACGTCACACTTGGACCGTCTCGTGTGGACTGAAGCTCTGCGCCCGTTGTATTGGCTCAGGAACGTCATCACAAGGAGGAGGGGCTTCATTTGAAAATAGTTCCCGCCTCTCCTCAGGGAAAACCGCTCAGAAAGATTCATACGCCATCCACCCCTCTTCCTTTATCCCGCGTGCGCGGAAGAATACCAGCTCGGCGCAAGAAAAAGACCGCTGAGAAAATGAAGCGACAGAGAAGGTTTGAGGGAGGAAAGGAGGGGGAGGGGAATGTTGAAGAACGGGGTGGAGGAAGGGGGAAGAAAGCATGGACAGATAATACATGCCGTACGTATATGTCTGTATGGAACAAGTTTCCTTACGGAAAGACGCTTTTTAAAATAGCTTTTAACTTCGTTTTAAGATGATATTTATTCCAAAATGTTTTCTTTATCATTTGAGAATTTCTTTTTAAATTTGTGGTTGAAGATATTAAAAGCATAAAAATCGTTGTGTTCAACTTTTTCCGTCATTGACATCAAAATAAAGTGTTTCGTAGTGGGCAGGTGAGTTAAATAAGTTTGTATTATTATTTTTTATAATATCTAAATATTATTTAACATGAATATTCGATGATTGTGTTCGTAATAAAAACAATGTATTATAGGCCTATATCAATATGTAATGCAATGCAAATGTTCTCAATTTATTATGTTTTATTGACCCTTAAAGCAACAAAATAAACTAAAATATTTACAATATTATGTTTTAGAATCACTTATAGTAAATTTAATTTTTACTATATATTTTACTGGCCTACATTCATCCAAGCAATTTAATTGACACTTTTAATGTTCCCTCCAAGACCATACATAATTGTTATTCATATTTAAAATATTCCAAACTAAGTTTATCACATGTATTCGAATATTTATGTAGCTTATTATTTTTTAAAAACCACACACACTCTTTAAAATGAAAAATACATTTCCACCAAAGTCAATGGTTTTATTAAATTAATTGGCATCTTTTTGAAAAAAATTTATAAACTTCAGTTAATAAAAGACAAAATTTTGTCATGCCCGCTTAATGTTGACTAGTGTTTATTAATAAACTAGGTATCGTTTGGCTGAGATAGCAGTTTCTATCAAAAGATTATATTTATAGTCATCAAGTAGTGAAATAAAATTATCTTGAATGGAATATTGTACTATGCCAAATGTAATATTTGGCTATAGCTTATTTTTTCATGCATGCTTCGGGCATACATTTCAGAGCTAAAAGTGCATATATACCTAATATTATTCTATCTCCTTCAGTGCCAAAACTAAATTTAAATCTTCATAAGTAGCCTTATACATTAATGTCTTAAGCCTCTTATGTAGTTTTTAAAAATTTTAAAACTAAGAATGGAAAGGATGAATTAATATTTGGTGACTCGAATTCAATAAAGTTAGTTACATAAATTATAGCGGTGTGTATCTTTAACGCCTGATAAATTTTCTTAATGCTACGTGCATTACTAATATGCACCTAATATAGTATATTAGCTCAAGTCAAGGCGTTAAGTTAAAATTGACTGATTAAAAGATATTTCCATCTAATTTTACAGAATACGCGAATTATGTCTCTACCGTTCTTTTTAATTTTCTTGTATAGAGCAATGCCGTTTAATATGGCACCCATTCTGTTCGAACATTTAAATTACTCAAACATAATTGTGGTCAGTTAAGGAATAGATTATCATTTCTAAAATTGGTTCAAGTATAAAATAAAATATTTAGCCTAAGTATTTTATTTATTACTCTACCCTAAATATTTTATTTATTCCCAGACATTAATTTGTCTAATACAAGGTCATGTCACCTTTAGACTCGGAAACTAAGTGAACGACTGCTGTATTAAGCTTTATGTGTATGAGTCGACTGGGGAGTGAAGGAGGTTTCATAATGATGAGTTACATATCACTGTACTCATCACAAGACATCGTTAGGATAATCAAGTCTAGTTTATTAGAGTGGGAAGGACAAGCAGTGCGAATGGGTTGTTCTAGAATCTTCTTCAGCGTACTGACTGATAAATACAATGAGAAGAAAACATTAGGAAGACCTAGACGCAGATGGGAGAATAACATTAGAATGGACCTGAAAGAGACAGGGAGTAATGAGGTGGACTGAGTGGATTAGTTCAAGATTGGGATAGATGGTGTACTTTAGTAAGTGCGGCAATGAACTTTAGAGTTTCTAATGTCATAGAGTAAATAAGTGTTTTTTGTTATGTTTATCCGAATAATATTTAAGTATATAAGTGAAGCTTGCTAAACATATCATAAGCTTGATCTCGTATGTACATAATATTGATTTGACAAACAAATCAACTGAAGTAGCCTACATTAGAACTTCTCTAAACAAGTAGACTACCATTTTATTATTAATTTAGAATACCCCGTAAAATACCACCAGCATTATGGTATTTGTATCACCTAATGTAATAACACATTTTTAATTAACTATAGGACATAGGCATACCTTGATTTTACTACTAATGAACAGTTGAAGCAACTTTTAGAAAATACAAACGTATTTTTGTCAGTCAACATTGATACTATTTTCCTACATAATTTGTGTTGTTTTATAGGTGTTTTAGCATATACATCAAAAAGTGACAGCTGCAGATCACATGATTTGACGTATGAATGCGTGGAAATAGATTTAGTAACATTTTCTAGCTGTCAATTATGTCCATTAGTAAGAAAATTGGAGTATAGGCATAACATTGCAATAGTTAAAAATGTAATGGAACGTGGTACATATTTAACCCTGACCTAGGACAGCATGCTTTACACTAAATATCCAACCCCAAAACTCAGAATATCGTTGAACTGGTACCTAAATAGACCGGTATGATGTTCTAATAGAAAGCTCCTGGGGATGAAACAAGGTTATTTCTCTTGGCCTGCGTTTCTACTACTGATATACGATGCCGAGCAAACTTTCCGCTATTTCTAACAGGTTCAAGTAAATTTTAGTGCTCATGTTGTTTAGGTTGGTAGAGTTCATCATGAGTGTGTATACTTTCTTGAGTATGATAGATATAAAGTTTGTGATTGTGTAGACTAACCTAAAATATGTACTTTCAATTAAAAATATCAATATTCTTAAACTTATAACATCTTAGTTTTAATGAGAAAACTAAACTAATTTAAATGTGTGAATAAAATATGTTGCTTTCACTCAACATACCTCAACTTCTAAAACATTTGTTATTAATGTGAATTAATAGTATAAAGCACACATACCTATATTACATGTTCCCACCCATTATTACTGCCTGTCCGGGCTATACGAATTTTAGAAATGGGGTAAGGATGAAGAAGGTATATATTTTTAGAGGAAATAAACCCGCATTTGTGTGGAGAGAGTGGTAAATGACCTTGAGATACCACCCTTAGTATTTTCTGTAATGATTAAAAACCTGATATATCCATCATCAGCAAACCAGACTAGGTGAACCTGACATTTATTCCGCGTGACCACCGATGTGGTTATTGCCGTCATAATAACATGTACACTACATATCCTATAGGTATAAATGAGTTAGAAACTGTAGAAAGTGTACGACCTCATATTAATTACCAACAAGTATCAAGGCGGTACCTTCTTCGGTGGCCTCATGGTCTAAGGCGTCACTATCGTGTTAGACTAGACTGCCGATGACGAGGAGATTGGGTTTAGAATCCTGGTCAGATGTAATGAGGACAGTTTTTCCTAAATGGTTTCCCACTCTCTCTCTCTCTCTACGCAAATTCGGTTACACTTCCTCTATATTCAAACTTCTTGACTTATATTACACTAGCGTAATTATTAATATATGCGTATAACCTGAATATGTAGTAAGACGTGGTACAAAAAAAATCATGGAACTGTAGCTTTTTTTATAAACTTAAATTTGTTAACAATAACTTTCGTAGCTTTTTTTTCTCTTTAAAATCGTGAAAACTTTTTGGTCCAATGGTATTGTTCTTCCCATCCAAAAGCCAATAAATAGACTTCACACAACTTCCTGATCGCAAATTGATGCACACCAATAACCATTTCCAAATTTCCAATACATATTTTGGATGGGCTTTGATGTAAACTTGCACCCTAACTTCAAAGGGAAGAATAACATTTGTATTCTCATCGATTTTATAACAATTTGGGGAGTTTACTCCATGAAATACTAGTCCATATATATATATATATACACACACATACTCGAAGAGATTTTAAAGTAATATTTTGCTAGACTGCGTATGGGGATGCAATAGTTGAAACGTGCTACATACATTATAAAAAGTGGTGAGTTGTAAGGAAGTTGATTTATTTTTTTAAATAACCGCTAGTACGTTTACCACAAACACTTTTTCGAGCATTGAAATAAATCAAATAACTCGAAGGAAACAATTTTACATGTTACACAACTTCTTTTATAACACCATTTTATCATAACGATCATGTAATCTTATTTATTTGAGGTATTTAACGTTCACTGTATGAACCGACTGATTTATATCAGCACACAACAATTTCTATGAGCGAAAGCGAAAGGTCTTACCAATTTTGCTAGGAAAGGAATTTCCACATACCTACCAGGGTTTTTTTTCACGTCACAATCGATATGAGACCAACGGACTCACTTCACCTCCTAAGTAAGTTGTGCTATGGATTTTTACCGCTCAAGAAAAATCCGTTTGTCTCAGCTGGGTTTGAACTCACGAATATCGGGTCCTGAGGCGAGCATTTTACCCCAAGACCACCAAAGTCCACAACTATCATGTTGATATTTATTTTTGTATATATTATATTACCACATATTACTGACAAATGAGAATCTACTTGAATAAATAAGTAGCAGCTATGATTTATAAAACTGAGATGAATGGCCAGAGGTCTCTTTGTGCTGACTAAATGACACCCTCTATCCCCAAATGTTGGCACTATCATCACTAACGGCGAAGGCATCTTGGTCGGTAAAGCTCGCTTGCTGGATCACAACATGGAGTTGTTTTCATACTACCGAAACTATTTTTTTTTAAATTAAATTTTATAGAAATAAATCAGATAGACAAACAAATAAATTAATGAAAAATCTTGTAAAATGGTATGTGGATAACAAGGAGTCATTTAAAATACACAATACAAATACAAAAACCTGGGTTTTAACACTGGTCCGGGTTGTACGCATATGTACTAACTAAGCTAATGTATTAGGGATGAGGAAGTTTTAATTTATTTAGAGGAATTGTACCCTAATTTGCATGAAGGGAGAGGGGAAAACCACTTTAGGAAAACCATCTTTGGTACACCCAACCGAGATTCGAACCCCGATATCTCCATCATCAGTAGTTCTGTCTATTGCGAGAGTTACGCCTTAGACGATGCGGCCACTGATGCTGGTCTTTGTATATTTTTTTAATTATTCCTTGTAATTCACCACATAACATTTTACAACAAGTTTTTTCATTATTTGATTTGTGTTTTTAATTGATTTCTATAAAATTAGGTGACCTGGTGGTCTAGGGGTAAGGTGTCAGACTTCTGTGCTGAGGGTCCGGGGTTCAATCTTCGGTCCCGGCACAGATTTATCTTATTGCCAAACCCTTCCTTCACCTCTGACAAGATGTGTATTAATCACAACTTGTGAATGTGAGGAATGCCAGGCCTCTACCGTGGTTCGGATTCCACGTTAAACTGTAGGTCCTCCATTTCATCTCACAAACACCCTACCATTGCACATTAGCGTAAGTGCGTATAACCCGAACGGGTAGTAAGACGCGGTGCTAATAATAATAATAATAATAATAATAATAATAATAATTCTATAAAATTGAACTATTAATATGTTTTTGCTAAAAAAAAATTAATATATATATATATATATATATCTATCTCTTTTTTAGTAATTCATCATAATAAATAATATACTGTTTAGAGTAAAATAAACAATACTTCCCAAATCGATTTGTTCTAACTTTTAAAATGTACTGTAATTTCCTAATTTATTATTTTTTGTGCACTGCATCTTACATACATACAATCCATTTGGATTGTCAGCATGTGTATACAAATGTTTTAGTGACGAGAAAGGCTTAATTTAAATAAACTTACCCTCATTTGCGTGAAGGAAGATTAGGAAACTCTTTTGATGTACAACTTCAACACACCCGATAAGGATTCGAACCCTAATCACTTAGTCATTGACAATCCACTCCATTGCTAGAGTGACACCTTAGACAATACGACCACCGAAGAAGGTTAATTTCTTTATTATTTATTATTTCGATAGTGAAGCTCGTTGCATGCATAAGAGATATTTCAAAGAATTTTTAAAAAACCATTATGACATAAGATTATTAAATCATACATATGCGACTTCATTTACCGAGGTGTTTTATGCTAAAGTCAATAAATAACGTTTAGCTAGTGCATAAATGTTTTCATAGATTATATTGATTGAAAATTATCGCGAGTTCTTTGAGACTCTACATACTTTCTCCCGCTATACGTATTATCTGATTAGAACCTTTCATTCAACTATAATATATTCATTAAATTGATATATCATTACAATGCCAACTCATGACCAATTAATTATTAGCTGAGCTATATTAATAACATACCTTATTAAATTATTGAGTCGAACATTTGGCTAATTTGCTTATTTAAATTTCAATTGCTCAATTTTCATTGCAAGGATATCTTAGGAAATACAAATATGTTTTTCTGCTCTCAAAGTTTATGTTTTACTATACTTATTTTATAGGTATTGATAATATACAGGATGGGGCAGAAAGTGTTGACGTATTTAATAACACTATATTTTACTATTTTGACTACTAAATGCTCCATATTAAACTTACTATAACAAGAGATTAACAATTTTTTACATACCCTTGAACTACTAGTTTTAACTATGTCCTTAAGATACCATTATATGCAATACCTACTTTTATGCGTTTCTTAAAACTTGACAATACTTTGTGCAATGTCTCTTGTGTGATTAACTTCCACCACAATTATTTCCAAAATTGTTATAAAGCCAGTCACGTAAACATGACTCTCTAGCATGACCCCACAAGAAAAAGTCCGGAGTTGTTTAGTCAGGTGATAATGGTGCCAAGGCGATATCCACAAATGGTAAAACGAGGTGCCCACAAAATATTTTGTGATGCACTTTAATTGATGTCTGGGATGTGTGGGCTGTTGTTCAATTTGTTGGAACCACAGCTTGTTGCTATACATATTCTTACGTCGCAGTTCAGGAGTAATAAATGTCAATCAACAATGGAGGTGATTCACAAAATGTTTTTTGGGACCTCATTTAATTGCCTGTCCACCACGTTCACAAAACTTAAGATCTGGACGTTCTCTTGTGGGGAATGTTAAAGAGTCATGTTTACGTGACTCTCCCAAACACAATTCAGGTACTTAGAAATAATTATTGTGGTGTAAATTGAAGCAATTCAAAAAGAGAGATTACACGAAGACATGTCAAGTTTTGAGGAGTACATACAAATATGTGTTTCACATAATGGTGACCATCTTAGGGACATTGTCTTTCTATAAAAATGATTCAAAGGTATGTAGAAAATGATCAATAGTTTGTAGTAATTATTTTAAGTTTAATTTGAATCACCTGGTGGTTAAAATAGTAAAGATATATTATTAAATGTATTGACACTTTCTTTATATCAAACTTTACACGTGCACATGATTTTATGTATATATATTAACTTTTATAACTGTCAACAAAACTGTCCTTTGAGCTTTGATCGATCTATTATACTTTGAAAAACACTTTTAAAACATTTCAAAAATAGATTCGGAATGCCATAAATAATTATTTGTCAGGCAATATATTAAATTATGTATTTAGTGTAGGCCTATATTATGGAAAAGTCAAAGCTGACTTTTTAATTACAGATATCATAGTAGATCACACGAAGGGCAAGAAAATTAAGCTATGAGTACAATGAAATGAGCTTTCAAAGATTTCGTGTTCTAGTTCCGTATGAATGAATTCTTGTGAAAGGTTGTTAATATCTCAATCCATGAGAGAGTAATTTCCCTACATTCAGGAGGTTCTATACAATAATATCTCAGTGTGGTAAGTGGACTAAAACCAACAATAATAACCATAAATACCACACATAACTAATTTATACGTCTTTAAAAAAAAATTGCCTGTTATGTAACAGTGGGTCTTGGTGATTTTGGGGTGAAGTGCTCGTCTCACGACCCAATGTTTGTGGGTTCAAACCCAGCTGAGATCAATGGATTTTTACTGAGCGATGAAAATCCGCAGCACAACTTCCTTCGGAGTGGAAGTAAAGCCATCGGTCCCATGTCGAATGTGTCATATAAAAGATACTGTATAAGGTGTACGCGAAAGGTACTTTCCGGCCCAATTTGTAATTTTACGATGACAGTTCTCAACTTACTGTAGCTTTTGGTTTTTAGAAATCTAAACTCGAGATATATTAAACTTAGATCAGCATTCATCATATATACATCGATATATTTTAATTTGAAGAAATTAAATTTAAATAGGTTCATTACAACTGTAGGAATCGTTTTATTTGATTGCAACTTCGTTATTGGAAATTTAGAAACTTTTATATAATATTCCAAAAGTAAACACTTTTATTTAGTAAAAAAAAATATTAAAATCTGATTGGTGGAACTTTGTGAAATTGATGTCAAACTAAATAATTGTTTTTTTTTTAATTGCAGCTTCTCAAAATGTTTTCGAAATTCTAAATTTGTGTGTAAAATTTCCGTGCACATATAGGTTTACAATCATTTAAAAGAATGATTAAAATAGGTTAGGATAAACTTTGGGAACTATTTAAGAAAGGAATTGCTTCACTTTTTTTTTACAGGCTTATGTAGAGAAAACAAAAATTCCATGGCGTCAGCTAGAAAGCAAACTATACCAACCGAAAGGTTACCGCATGTTGGCAAAGGTTGTGCCAAAATTTGCGGATAGAGGGTGTCATGTGGTCAGTACAACGAACCTCCCAGCCATTAATCTAAATTTTCTAGACCGGAGCCGTTAATTATTTATTCAAGTATCCCCTCATTTGTTCTCACGAAGCTGAGTCGACCCCATTCCATACACACTGCTTCACAGAAAAAACTAGAAGTGCCAGGGATAGAGCTCTGGACCTCTGGATCTGTAGCTAGGAACTCTGACCATTAGACCACACAGGTGATCTTTAAATGTATACATACCGTAGAAAGGGTGGAAAATCATCCATCCCCGTTTCACTTTATTATTATTATTAGAACCGAGTCAAATTCCCACCTACCAGATCAGAAATGCAAACTACTACTACAACAACCCTGCTAGTGCAAACAATTTAAACTTCCAGGTATAAATGAATATGTGAACTAAAAATAAAGTATAACTATTATTCACCCGGGAATATGATAGGAAATTAATACACACTGACCCGACTAGGTGGCGTAGTTAGCTAACGCGCTAGTTTCGTGTTAAGCTAGACTGCCGAGGACGGGGAGCTTGAGGTTCGAATCTTGGCCGGGTGAACTGGGGTGGGTGGGTCCTAAATTGTTTACTTCTCTCCCTCCACGCAAATGCGAGTTCACTTCCACTAAATTCAACCTTCCTAATTCCTAACCCATTAGAGTAATTAGTACATAAGCGTATAAACCGAACGGGTACTAAGACGTGGTGATAAATAAATAACTAAATAGTACACACAGTGGTTGAGGGTAGAGGGGAGGGATAGGTAGGGGTAACAGCCCGTACACCCCCCACCCTCAATGCACCAGACTGTTAATCGAACTACTCTTAGCCCCAACCTTCCAGATCTGAATTTAAAAATATCAATGATGGTTTCCAGTCCTTGTAATATTTAAAAAAATAAAAATAAAAAAAGCTACTACCTCCACCCTCCATATATGCCCATTGTCGAATTGATAAATAATGTTGTAAATCTCTTTGTTTTACATAGGGTACTTGATATATTATATGAGAAGGTGTAGGGATAAGAGCTTGTATGCCTATATTCTAACCAATCCATCATCTGGATCGCATCACACAGCCACAGGGGTGGGAAAAGTTCTACTTCAAGTACTGTAGAGAACTAGACAAAAGAGGAGAGCCGTTAAACATTACTGTATAAATTCAAAGGAAAATTAAGTCGAAATATGCAAATTAAAATTATTTTATCAAGTTTGTATAAAATAACAAAAGTCTTTATTCAAATTTATTTTATATAAACAAAATTAAATTTATCAACGTTAATCTGATTTGGTCAAATTTATTCGCAGGTTTGATTTTTTTAAAGATTTTATATCTCGTGATAAGAATGATTCTGTACGTTTATTTTGCCCCCAAACCCCCAAAAAAATGTTAGTTTTACAATTCTATCCGTTAAATTAATATACAGACTTAGATAATGCTTAGTATTATAGATAAATGAATGCTAAAATTGAATTCTCTCCGTACCCATGTCTGTCTTTCTGTCTGTCCCTGGCCACAGATCTGAAACAGATTAATGGATTTTGTTCAAACTTGAAATTTAAATGTTATTAAAGGCCTACATCAGAAAATTTTTATTTTGATTCTAGCCCTTTATTTACAAATAGTTCACTGATAACTGGTTTTATTGAATTCTAAATATTATGGAAATGGCTCTAACAATTTTGTTTGAAATTAATATTTAGAAAGTGTTTGATCCCCTGAATAGCACTGGTTTTTGAGTAAAAATTTGTTGAAGGTAGTTTACAAAATAGCTATTTTTGAAAATTTGAAATATTTTGAAAATGGTTATAATGATTTTGCCTAAAATGTATATCTGTAAAATAAAACTGTAAAATAAAACTGTATCTTTTTGGGGTGGGGGAATCCTTTAAGGGTAGTTTACTGATGACAAACTGTTTTCTAAATTTGAAATATTTTAAAAATTGCTTTGACGAGTTGTTTCATAATGGGTATCTGGAAAGTCTTAACAATATACATAATTTTATATATTTGTTTTTCTTAAACAAATTCATTTAATTATAGTTTAATAGTGACTAATTTTTGAAAAATTTGTATTTTTATGAAAACAGCTTTAACGATTTTTTTTTACAAAATTGATATCAGGGTATTATTTTACATGAACAAGAGTAAACTATATTTATTTTTCTAAAATGAATTAATTTAAGGGTACTGGTAGTTTACTTATTACAGATTTAATAAAATTAGAAATACTTCAAAAATGGCCTTTAAAGATTCAGCTCGGAATGAGTACTTTTGAATTAGTTTTCATGATAAGATTTTTTTTAAATATTCTTAAAATATAAATAATTTTAGGCTGATTTACATGTAAATGAAATTTGACAATTTAAAATATTTTTAAAATAGTGTAAACAATTTTTCTTGAAATCTCATATTTGGAGAGTGTTTATTGTGATTAACAATACGATATGCTTTTTTTTCTAAGATAATTTTCTTAGGGTAGTTTACTAAAAACTTGTTTTTGAAACTTTCGTTTAAATGATATGACGATATGAGAAATTTTGTACTATTGGGAAGTACCATTTATTTTTATTGACAATTGAAATAAAAAAACATCGATTGGGTTTTCTTGATCATAAATAAAATAAATTTAAATTAAAGCATCTTATTTTAATATTACCAGTTGTTTAAAAAGATGATCATATTGGAATATTCTCTGTTAATTAATTTTCCCACTGCACCTAGTTAGACTTGACACTATTTTAAATTGAAGAAGATTGTCAAAGATTGAAAAATATGAACTAGAGTTGTGAGTAAAAGTACCATTTTAATCAAACAAATTACAGGAGTTAAACAAGAGATGAACAAGGAATTGAACCAGCAACCCCCCTCCCTCTCGGATTGATCCAGGTCCTCTTGTAAACTCATCTGGGCCACGTCACACAGTTCCCACCTCCCTACCATTTGTCACGCAGTTTGAATTTGAACCCATTTACATGTGGATTTTTCAAAATTTTCAGAATATTCTTTCTTGGTGCTTTCTCTCATTCTTTAAATCCTGTCAATCTGGCGATCCAAGGTCGCTAGCTATGTGATTATCCACTATGTTTATTTTATATTAGTGCTTTTTTAAGCATTTTAGGTGATATTTTTTATGATAACATTTGCTATTAAAGCACACAATTGCGAAATGTACTAGACATGTCTTCCTTTAACTTGAATTTCTTCAAATAGCCCATCAAATGGGATATGAATGTAATAGTACGCATTTCAATTTTTTGAAAATTTCAGATCAATTAAAAATACATGCAAAAAGAATATGAACTGTAAGTAAAAGAGAAAGAGGAAATAAAGAGGAACACGTCAACCACCAACTCATCGAGTACAATACCATCCAGCTAAGTTAACATTGTATGTGGAAATATTGTGAACTAATCAAATAAAGTGTTAAGAAGGAACACGTCACTTTACCAACTCGCCAATTACAGCGCTAGAATTTGAGATGCAAAATTAACTGAGCTATACGTAGATAAATGCCACATTTTAACGCCATTACTTCCACTAATTTATTTTTTATTTATATAGTCCAGATCCAAGGCCGTAGCCAGCCAATAATTTCAGTGGGGGAGGGGGGTTGGCGGCCCAATTGCTGGAGGCTAGAAAAAAATTCTAAATGATAAACAGTTCTATAAGCTATCTGAAGTGTTTTTTTTACGGCAACATAACTCCCTAACTGCCGAAGGCTAGGAAAAATTATTAATATTAAACACCTCTAAAAACACTCTGAAGTGCTTTTTATGGTAACGTGACCCCCTAATTTGTACTTGTAATCTGCCTTAATTTTGTTATAGTTTTGGTCATAAAATTTCGGGGAGTTTGAACCCCCAAACCCCTCCTCCCCCCGACTACGGCCTTGTCCAGATCTGTATAGAATAGTCAATGTTAGGCCCAGTCTTTTAAAATATATTAGACTTCAAACAGTAGGATTATTTTTTGTAGCAGCCCTCTTAATCTGATCCATTAATTAAAAAAAAGAAAATTCTACCAATGCTAAATTAGTGATAGGTCTGAATGTAAGATAGTGATACTTATCTTAAGACTAGTATTCTTATTAAATATCCTAATAGGTTTAATATTCAATCAAAGCTATTCTTAATAACTGTCTGCAAGCCTAGCCTTTTGAATTAATTGCCATCTCTATATCCTTCAGTTCTTCAACTAGTTCCGAAAGTATTTTCTTGGTCCAAAGTTTCACACACATTTGGAACTGATTTTCTGGTATACAATAAAGATATCTTTCTCTCCAAGGATACTTTCTTTGGGCTTATACTGGTTGCCTTTCATTTCAAAGCATATACCAGCAACAACCTACATCATTTTGATCACTATTGTACGTTTTAACTAGGATCAATACCTCTTAGTTTAGAGAACATAGCTCTCCAAGATTTTTAAGAAATTGTTTAATCAGCCATATAATTTACTGTATAACACTTGTTATGAACTTAAAAGCAGAAACATATTGCCATAGATAATTTCTTTCATCAAACGTATCTTATGGGGGGAGGGGGGTGGTAATTTGTATTTTATTTTATTTTATCATATAAATATTTAGGTCCCATCTTTGTTTATTTAACCATTCAAAGTTGGCAACAAAGATGTTATATAAGTGTAGGAGAAAACTTAAATATAAATGTTCATAAACTATTTTTTTTTACCACAAAGCCAATAGCTTACCAACTGTTGTATCATGTAAAATCTAGTTCAAAATGCAATTTAGAGCTCTATGCCTAGTGAGGATCAATAATTACTATGGAGATAATTTCAACCATTCTAACGAAAAGGGTGCTTTTTAAATTTTTCAAACCTATAAAACAATTAACCTAGAAATCAGTGTTTTAGTAATGTATCCTTTTTGTTAATAGAATATATTATTACATTTTTATTTTTATGAATTTGAGTATTACTTTTGAAAAGTTTAGAATTTGTATTGGCTATATTTACATATTTATTGAGTGTACTTTAATATGGAGATGAGCATTCAAAGGATGCACTTAATGTATAACTCTTAAACGTTCTTTAAACCAACTGGAAATCTTACATTTCACATAGTATTGTTATTTAAAATTTCTAACTAACATAGTGTTTTATTAAATTACGGATAATTATTTAAAGTCTATGATAAATAAATATATAAATTTTATCACTGGGTCTTATTAGCCCACCTCTGACAAGATGTGTATTAATCACAACCTGTGAATGTGAGGAATGCCAGGCCTCCACCGTGGTTCGGATTCCACGTTAAACTGTAGGTTCTCCATTTCATTTCACAATCACCCTACCATTACACATTAGCGTAAGTGCGTATAACCCGAACGGGTAGTAAGACGCGGTGCTAATAATAATAATAATAATAATAATAATAATAATAATAATCATCATCATCTTATTAGCCATTCGGATTATATGCCTATATAAATAATTAATATCGAATTATTTATCGTAGATATTTACCTGTAGTCGAGTTCTTAAAGAGGTTGATTTTTTAATTTATAAATTACAATTTTTAGAGCAAACTATAATTAATTAGTAAGTAAAGCATTATATAAAATAAATCATTGAATGTCAATTTATACTAAGCAACAAATGTCAATAAATTAATTTTAGCATAAACTAAGTAAAATAAATTTCAATAAAATCATAAATGAGGATGGTTCCGTTCTGTTAGAAAGGTTTGATTGTTTATCATGCCATCAAAAAGGCGTCAAACTCGAAATGTGTGATTTTTTGTTGGTGGAAAGGCTGGGGAAAAAATCTAGGTCAGTGCATTGAGGGTGTTTTTCCCTTATAAATCCATCCAAATACCTCTACATAAATGCTAGTACATTTCCTTTAAACTCTACCTTTCTCATCTTTACCCCAGTAGGGTAAATATGTAGACGCGGTGTGAATACAGGCACAGAAGTACTGGACAGTTCAGTTTTCATTGGAAGGGTTAGAATCCTGTTCGGGTGTAATGAGGGTGGATTTTCCTAAATGGTTTCTTACTATCTCTTCACGAAAATCCTGGTACATTTAATCCAAAATCAACCTTTCTTATCCATACCTCAGTGTAAATACTCGGATAACCTGGAAGGGTGGTATGTATTGGTGTGAGCACACACACAAAAGTATTGTATATGTACAGTCCAATTTTCATGGGTAGGGCTTTTTCTGACAGATGTAAAAGCTATTAGATCTACTTTCACGTATTCATACTTCAAGTCACGTGATCTGCAGCTGTCACGTTTTATATATATTATGAATACTTATTAAATAACACTAATATAATAGTAAAATATCATTAATATTTGCTGCAAAAAATTGTTTTAACATAGTTTAAAAAATTTAAATTTAAAAAAATTGGACCATACAAGTAGAATTATGAAGACCATTGGTTCCGTCAAAGGAACTGTTTGGACTCCCCTGGAATAGACGATATGTTCCAGGCAGGCCTGCGTAGCGCTGACACCGTAGACCACATTACACAAGACAAATGTTCGGATAAAAAAAATGTTTAGGGTGCAGCTTACACATCAGGGGTGAAGTCTGGCTCTCCACGTATGTCGAGGGGGTTGTAGTATGTTGGGACTGGGAGAGGTGGTAGGGTTGTCGGGGGCAGTGAAGGCAAAGGGGTACGGGGGAGGGAGAAGTTTCAACTCAGACCACTGGAATCCAGTGAGCACCAAGCACCGCACAAACACATACACACACGAGATGGGCGACCGCTCGCATTTTAAATTCCAATAATTTTCGATGTTGTGCGGGCAGGGGAAAAAAAAGACTAAATGCTGCTATGTAAAAAAATTTAAAAATATATATATATATAAGCTATTTTTTAAATTTTTTTTTACAAAATAGAATTGACAGAAGGTAAGTTTTTATGTTCATAACAAAATTGATAAAAAAAAATATTTTAAAACAATGTGTTAAAAAACTGTTATTTTTGATTTTTATAAATTACAAGAATCTTCTTTCATTATTATAATCACTACTCTAGGTCTTTATTTGAAGTGGACGCACATACGTAGGCTACTATTTATACAGAAGTAAAGTTAGTTAAAATTAATATAAATTATAATGAATGCCCTTTTCACTAAGCTGAATTACCTATTACTTATTATCTTTAATGTTAACTGCTATTAAATAAAATATTGAAATGTGTAATAAAGAGCATTTTCTACATAAATTACTAACATATGGTGTGCGAAGCTTTGAAAAGTCGAAGTAAAAGGTCAAATCTCCTTCGGCTTCGACTTCAGACATCTACATTAACCTTCGCATATTCGAAAACTTTCGAAGGAAGGATAAAACTTCGATAAATTATAAAACGATTTAATTTGATCCTACTAAATATTACATATTTCAATATTTGATAATTTTAAAACCGTTACTAAAAAGAATTTTAACACCGACTAGTAATGTAACTACCATAACGTAAGCATAGATAAAAAGCGGGTAAGTAAATGTTAATATATTATATTCACTATTGCCAACATAATTTTGTAAAAAATAAAAATACATATAAAGAAATAACACCAAGGTCACTGGTTTGAAGAGGAGAAATCGCTTTAGTTGTGCTATCATCCCTGCTCGCGTCTTATGTTTGGTCCATAATATTCTATCTCTTTAAATTATCTGTGACAAATTTACAAGTGCATTTTGTTACGTAAGTTTTTTATAGCTTCTTCGCCTTTTCTGTATTATTCAAAATGGCTTATACGGAAAGTGGGAAACGAAAACAGAATTTAGTTTATAATTATTATCATAAAAATGCAGATAAAAAGACATGCATAAATGTAAAGTTTTCAAAATAATTTTATCAGCCCCACGATGTAGGTAGGTATTAAAACTTTATTGATAATTTACTAAGCTTATCAGTAAGCCTGTGTGCATTAATTATTAATATAGGCCTTCGACTTCAACTTTTCTTCGCAAGTTTCAAGCTTCGTTTCTACTTCGCTTCGCATTTAAAAAGTAACCTTCACACACCAATATAAAACAATTCACGTCTTCACAATAAAAAAAACTTTAGCATTTTGTTTTAAAAGATAAATCATTTGATTATTCATAGAAATTAAGATAAAATATCTCTTTAAAATAAACTTATTTCATAATCTTTAGTCTTTCCTACTCGATTGGTTAAGTAGGCCTATTATTTAAATTGATATTTTTTGTGTGCCCACTTATAGTCTTTGAAATAATGAACGTTTCTTGACCGACCAATTGTAAACATCAACGCTGACAAAGATATCAACAGATGATATGTTTTCAATCTTCTCCTGACCATCATACAGTCACATGAATGTTTAAAAAAGATGTATCTGATTATAATCAGTGATTTAAAACTTAACATACAACATAACTCTTTGATAAGTGTAGAGTTAAATTTTACACACTTCTTAGACTATTAACCCGCCTCGGTGGTGTAGTTAGCTAACGCGCCAGTCGTGTTGAGCCAGACCACCGAGGACGGCGAGATCGAGGTTCGAATCTCGGTCAGATGAACTGGGGGTATTTTTTCCTAAATGGTTTTCCACTCGCCCTCCACGCAAATGCGGGTTCACTTCCTCTAAATTCAACCTCCCAATTCCTCATCCATTAGTGTAATTAGTACTTAAGCGTATAACCTGAACGGGTAGTAAGACGCGGTGCTAAATAATAATAATAATAATAATAATAACTAGACTATTAGTTGAGATAGGAAAAACAATAGTATTTAGTCAAACTTTTGGCCGAATTGTCTAAGGCTTCACTTTCGTAGTAGGGCTGACGAAGTTGGGGAGATCGGGGTTCGGATGCCAATCGGATGTACTTAGGGTGGTTTTTCTTAGATAGATTTCAACTATCCCACGGCTTAAATGCTGGGACAGTTTCTATAAACTAAATCTTCCTTATGCCTAGCACATAAGCGTGATTATCTATATATTAATAAAATGATGATTTTTTCTGCCCATCCTGAGCATTGTGCAAATCTCATGCAAAGGTTTGAAATTTTAAAAATTAATAGCCCTTGTGTATGGACATGTGCACCTCGAAGCCCGAATGTTACAATTTTAACTTTTTAAAAAAAAAAATCAATAATAAACCTGGTCGGAAGCAATAAAATTTGTCCCACACCTTAACTTAGTTGGGAAAAGGTCTGCTTATTTAGAAAAGAGTTTTACGTTCGATTCCCAGTATGAATAAAAAATTAATTATTTGTTAAATTCAGGCTTCGTCTTTTTCGGTGGTGAATTTACGGCTGAGGTGTTGAGTATCGTCAGTTCTAGAATTAAATTAGTTTGTAATTTGTGTGGTGATATATTCAGCTTAAGGAATTGAAGGTTAAATACCCCAAGAATAAAATAAATATTAAAATACTGTGCCCTTGTTTTCGATAACCATAATATGAACGGTGTTTGTAAATTTAAAAATAATCGTTTAGTTGGTTTATGGTTCAAAATCAGCGTTGGAAATGTATCTACACTTACCGTATACTAATGCCGCGAGCAGAGCAATGTGAAACGAAAATGTTGATAAAAAAAAGATAGGAACATTATATATATATATAGAGAGAGAGAGAGAGAGAGAGAAAGAGAGAGAGCGAAACACTGTTCAAACTGTACCAAAAATAAAATAAATCTTCTAATATAAATATAAATATTTTGTATCGAACTAGTTAAAAAAATATTAACTCTTATCAAACTTTTATTTCAAATTCGTGTTTAAAGAGCAAACTGAAAAATTTATACAAATAAGTAATGAATCAATGATATACTAGTCGCTGTACCTAGGCGAGAAACTTCCTAGTCTGTTTGAATCACAGTTGCAGTAAAGCTCAGCTACAGTTCAGCCGTTTTGTTATTTATGTGTAAATCTACAGCTCAAGAACACTTTTATGAACCTCAACCACTTTTTTTTTGTGTGCGTTACATTGGGAATTCTCCCATAAAATTTTCTACAGATTAATAAGTTCAATATATATACTGGATGTACCGTAACATGTGGGACGCACTTCAGAGACACAAAAATAATGGAAACAGTAAGTACATAAAAAAGTGTCCCATTTGACCTTGTTTTCGAGCTATAGTCATGTTTGTACTCCAGTCAAGTGGAGCTGCTTGACATTATATGAAGTACTCTAAATGGTACTCTTCGGCCTGAATGCAATCACAGCGATGAAAAGTATTTTCAAAAGAGTTTAGCATTCTACAACACGCCGACTGCAAGCTAGCATTCAGGCTGAAGGTGGACATTTTGAGCACTTCCCATAATGATAACCAGCTCCACTCTACTCCAGAAACAAGGTCAAATCGGACATANTCATGTAGAGCTGATTAACATTATAGGAAGTGTTCAAAATGACCAACTTCGGGCTGAATGCAATCCTGCAGTCGCAAAGTCGTGGAGTGCCACTCTTTTTAAAAAATACTAGGTGCTTGAAATAACCAGGAATAACCCATAGAACATACCTAGTCAACAGGTCAAGAGACCCGCTTCAGTGGCCGCATGGTTTAACGCGCTACTCTCGTGTTAGACTAGACTGCCGATGATGGGGAGATCGGGGTTCTAATCTTGGTATGGTGTACCCAGGGTGGTTATTCCAAAAGCGCTTTCCACTATCCTCCACGCAAATGCAGGCACACTTCCTCTAATTATAACCTTCCCAATCCCTATAAACTCTAACGTAATTAGTACACAAGCGTAATTTAGAGGAAGTGTGTCTTTATTTGTGTGATGAGAGAGTGGAAAAACCACCCTCAGTACTCCCAACCAGGATTCGAACCCCGATCTCCCCACAATTGGCAGTCCAGTCTATTACGAGAGTGATGCCTTAGGCAAGGCATGTCAAACTCTCAGCCCTATCGATGATTTTATGTTGCCCGCGGGCCTTAAGATGAACCATCGTGCGAAGCGACCGTATTCTTTTTTTACTTTCTCATGTCAAGAGAAAGTATTGTGATAGTGAAAAATATTGTTCTCTAGATTATGACAAATTTTTACGTTTTATGTGAACATGAACAAAAAAAATTGATTTTACAATTCTGTCTGACTGGCCACACAACGGTTTGATGGATTTTGTTCAAATTGATTATCTAAATTTTATGAGGGCTATACAAAAGAAAAAAAATTTTTAACCTCGTTCTTCAATTAAGGGTAGTTTACTGATGAGTAGTTTTAGTTGAATTCCAAATTTTTCAAAAATTGCTCTAACGATTTTGTTTGAAATGTATATCTAGGATTTGTTTGACATGACAGATAGCATTAGGTATATAATTTAGTATTTTTAATTTTCAATGTGGCCCTTGACATAAAACGACAAACTTGCCTTAGAACATACGGTGACTTAAGTTGTTTAGTGTATAATACGTGAAAGATGCGCTAATGTTGAGCACCACGGATAGTTCACTTGTTAGAGCGAGCACCACGGATAGTTCACTTGTTAGAACGAGCACCACGGATAGTTCACTTGTTACATCACGGATAGTTCACTTGTTACATCACGGATAGTTCACTTGTTACATCACGGATAGTTCACTTGTTAGAGCGAGCATCACGTATAGTTCACTTGTTAGAACGAGCACCACGGATAGTTCACTTGTTACATCACGGATAGTTCACTTGTTAGAGCGAGCATCACGGATAGTTCACTTGTTAGAGCGAGCATCACGGATAGTTCACTTGTTAGAGCGAGCATCACGTATAGTTTACTTGTTAGAACGAGCATCACGGGTAGTTTACTTGTTAGAACGAGCATCACGGGTAGTTCACTTGTTAGAACGAGCATCACGGGTAGTTCACTTGTTAGAGCGAGCACCACGAAAATCTGGACGACAAAGGCTCAAATCCCTGTCCGGGTGTAATTTTTATGTATTTACACAAATGTTGGTTGTTTTGGCTTAAAACAATATTGCTCCAAATTCTCTCTATTTGTTAAACCAAAATTAAGTTTCACTTAAGTTGTTGGTCACGCAGTCTAGCGGATCAGTCTAACAAAAGACGTAGTGTGGATGGTTTTTGACATGTGATCTATTATTTTTTGTTTTTAATACCCTTTCTACAAGCTAAGGAGGGGTGAACTTCCTCCAAACAAACTTACTCATCCTCTCCCCTTAAACTTAGGTTATTAATAACATTCGTAGTAGTCTTATACTAAAAAAAAATGTCTTAAACATATTTAATGAACGTATAAAATTATTTCAATGTGGTTCTTGAATTAACACGAGAATGAAATACCCAATAATAATAATAATAATAATAATAATAATAATTATTATTATTATTATTATTACTATAGTTTATAGGCCCATCGACACAGTGAGGTCATTAGGGCCTTGAACAATATAAAAAACATAGTAAAATCCCCATAGGGGAGAGGCATAATAATTCACCTGCATATGCGGGTGAATACACAATATAGTAACAGGTTAAAGTATAATACGTTAAAAGGACAAAACATGTTAAAATAAAAACATATTAAAATATACTAAAAATGTTAAAAATATTCTCAATATGAGATAAAATTCAAATGAGTCACTTTATAAAAGTGACTCAAATGGCATTTAAAAGATTCGCCTGGCGTATAAAACTGAGTAAACATATGACTCCATCCGCACTGTCGCGTAGTAAAAAATGAAGGTCACCATTAAAATTAAGAGCCAGGTGAATAGGGGCATACTTGCGACATTCCACTAGAATGTGATACATATTAAGGGGAGCATCGCAAAGATCACACACTGAAGGTGGATCCCCTCTTAATAAAAACCTATGGGTCAGAAATTTATGACCGACGCGAAGTCTTGTCACGATGACCTCTTCTCTTCTAGACTTTCGTATAGAAGAGGGCCATCGTGACACACCATCCCTGATGGACCGCAGATTGTTCTGAGCAGGGGTCGAAACCCACTGCTCGTGCCAGGCGCGTAAGACCCCACGCTGAACATTACCCTCCAGGTCTAAAAACATGACACCCAAACCCACCTCAGGAGGCAGATGGACAGCCTCCTTGGCCGCCTGGTCCACCAGTTCATTTCCTGAAAGACCGGCATGACCAGGAATCCAGCAGAAGGCGAGCTGGGTGCTTAATGAATCAATTTTTTTTAAATTTGTTCTTGTATCAGCTGCACGAGTGGATTCCAGGAGTACAGAGTGGACAATGCCAGCATGGCACTCATGGAATCCGTGCAGATGAGAACAGAACGGTGACACGATAAACAAAACACAGAGATTTAAAAATGGCGTATAATTCAACCGTAAAAACACTTGATTCATCAGGTAAACAAAATTTAAAAAATTTTCCCTCCACAACAAATGCGCATCCCACGGAGGCCCCACACTTGGAACCATCCGTATAGATGCGCTTAAAGCCCTGAAAGCGAGTGGAGAGGAGCTCATTAAAGGTCCTCTCATATATAATCAGCGAGGTAGTCGCTTTAGGGAACTTGGCAAGATCAAAATGGCATTGAGGTAGCCGTATCTTCCAGGGAGAAACTTGACCTGGGGATGTGGGGATGGCCTTTGGCAGGCCTATCCCACACGTGTCGAAAATCGATAGCATCCTGATCTCAACCGGCCTTGTACTACGCCATTTGGTTTCATACAAGACACGGTTAGGGGGATGAAGCACAGGACGGTAGGCAACATGCTCTGGCATACAGTGTAGTTTCGACACGTAAGATGCCAGAAGATAGGACCGCGTGAAAGATGGAATTGGATATAATGAGTAAAACCATTTACAAAAAAAAAAAATCACCCTTGGGACACCTGACCAGTATTTCAATCCTGACCACCCCATCACTCATAAAATCAGAATAAATGAGCCAGATGGTTAAACCTCATGCCCACCGGTGCGAGTACCATGGTGATAAATCTATGTGGCGCATGGCCTAGATTTGAACTTTGAAATCCCCACCATAGGTAATCAAGTAAATTGTGAGCCTGACGCCTTAGAGCGTATGACCACCGATGTTGATAGAGAAGCTCCAACATTTCACTACTAGATTATATACTATAAATACAACAAAAGAGGAGATAGAGAGAGATATCGATAGATAGATCGATAGGTGGTAGATAGGTAGATAGAGATAGAGAAATAAATTATAGAGAGGAGAGAGATAATAGATATATATATCGATAGGTGGAGAAAGATAAAAATAAGAAATAGAGGAGAGAAATAATGGTATATAGACCTATATTATATGGTTAGATAAATTGATAGAGATGGTAGAGATTGAGAGATAGATTGCGAGAACGAGAGGAAGAGAGTCGACGGTTGGTTGGTCTGCGTGTCGGAGACTATTTCTAGATGTTTGGTGGTCCAAGCAAAGCACCTTGGTTGGGGTGACGAGAACTGTGACCCCCCAGTGGGGTCCCTTGTGTCAACAAGCTGGGACCACAAGCCACCCATACATCTCAGTCTAAAACCTCCCCTCCTGGGGATAGTCTACTCCTACACACTGCGCTACTGACATGGAGGCTAAGAATAAAACTGCCTCCTTCTCTTCGGGGTACAGCCTCATCTACAGAGTCCGTAGGCTCCACATTTTTGTATTCTTTAAGTCCTTGGAAGTTGAAATAATGTAAACAGTCTGTATCCGTATCCGTAATCATGTGACCGTGCCAACCAATGATTTCTTCGAAAGAAGATTTTATAGACGATATCACAGCGGAACAATTATCATATTAATAAAAATAGCTACATAGCACATGTTGATAAAACGTACAAGATAGGCTACATTTGAAAGGTAGGTTAAGTACAGTAACAAATAAAATATATTATTTTAAAATATGAGCTAGTTGGTCTAATTGCTATGAAAATTCCATTGGTGCTTACTTTGCTGTGATTCTTAGTGCTTAGCTGTCCGTATGACTAGTCCATAGAAAGTTAAAGTTGAGTCAACTTTTACGAAGTGATAAGGACTAAGGAATTAAGAATAACGACTCTGTAGACAGTGCAATCTGTTAGTGTGGAGTTGATCTCTTACGGAGTACTATGCACTAGGGATGTGGTATCGAAAGAAAAGTATCGATACTGTACTCATTTAAAGTATAGGAAGAAACATATATTATATACCGTACTAGTATCGATAACATTAAGTATCGGTATCGTTTTCTTTTTACAAAATGCTTTTTCGCTATCCAACGTCTTAAAAACCTTCCATTGTTATTCACTTCTGGGAGGTGCCATTTTTTTAACTACATTCGTCGTTTATATATTTTATCATGATAGATTATTGACTATTGACAAACAAAAGAAGAATTGACGCCCTGTCATGCTTCATCTGCTTAAAAAAAACGCACATAAACTTTTCGGAATCCTCTGAGCTTCTTTTGTTTATTGTGTGATGAACGTGCTGATTTATAAAGGAAGGGGTAGTAAGACTGGTCGCCACTCACCCCTCAGGCGGCTTTATTGATAAACAAAGATGAAAGAACAGCTATGAATTATGATGAGATAAAAGAGTTTGAATGCTAGAGTTGTAGAAAATGAGTGAGAATTGAGATATAGTGTAATTTGTTCTTCCTCCACAATCCATTCTAGTAAACATAATTTTAGTCTCACTATGAGTGAAGATAACAAAAAAAATTGTTACTTTCGATACCGATCCGATACCGAGGTGTGAGTACTAATATAAGTAAAAGTATCGAGTAAGAAAATACTAGTATCGAAAGGGAAATATCAATATTAGTAAAGTAGCGATACTTTTTTCACATCCCTACTACGCACCTTACTTATAAGGACTCTGTGGATGGGGCTTTAGTTTCTCTCGGAGCTGGGCTCAAAATTGACTCAAACGGCGTGACCATCATTAAAGGCAGGATTGGAAATAAGGATAGTGTACCCTTCTCTGAATCGATTAACTATCCGCAATGGGGCTCACCATTATTTCCCGTAGGGGATGTCACACTCAACATCCCCTCTGAGAGAGCTGCAGGTACACGTAAACCATGATCTGCTTTAATTTTTTTTTAATGTGCAACGCGTCTTACTACCCATCCGAAGCTTTGCATATTTATATTAATAGTGTAGGAATGAGGAAAGTAAAATGTAAAAGAAATGTATCCACATTTGTATGGTGCAATAGACAAAATCGTTTAGAAAAAATAATCCTCAGTACACTTGGTCACTATTCGAAACCCGCTTCGGTAGTCACGCTAACCTTTAGTCGTCAACCTCATCTGATCTGATTTGTGGCTGGCATAAAGGTTGAGGATTACTAAGGATGTTTTTCCATAAATTATTTTCCAGTCTTCCTCCACGTAAATGCGGGTACTTTATCCTTAATTATAGAACAGTCCCCATAGACCTACTATTTATTCATCAATGTGAAAGGGGAAATCCCAACTTAATCAAGGTTTTGTTTGCCAGGTTGGGAGTCGATCCTGCAACCCTTGACCCGCTGTACAAACGCACTTCTGGCTGCTTTAAGGTGTCGAACGTTTCAAAAAACTTTAAATTGCTCTAAGAGAAACTTAGCAAACGCTTTAGAAAATGATCCCTCTTTTCACATTTAATTGTATTAACAACTACTTAGAAATGTATTTATAAAACTTGAAGCTACTAATTAGCATATGATGATGAAATGAATCAAACCAAACTTTAAAATAAGAGGAAATTACTAAGACCAATTAGTTTTACTTTTTTTTCAAACAATTATGTTTTGCTACATTTTATAACCATACTTCTGGGCGTTTTACAGCTGGGCCACATATACTTGTTATGACCTGCGTTTAAAAGAATATCTTTAATTCTACATTAAAGTTGGGCCACAAGTTCCTTTTTGGGAATTTTAACAACACGTACTAGTGTACTAACTTGGCCCCGGCTGTTGTGGTGCTCCATTTAGGATGGTTGGAAATGTTTTCTCAAGCTGAGCGAAAAACAGCAAGTGATGGATAGTAGGACACAACGAAATGCTAAGCTAATCTATCCTAATCTAAGCTAAACTAAATTAACCTAACATAGCCTATCCCAACCTAACATAATCTAATATAGGCAAAAAGATTGGTAGGACCGAATTCATTTTTATACGCAGGTCTATTATCGGTTTTAGTCCTCCTGGTCCATGAACGTGGCCCAACTAAGCTATGACGATATTCCTCCTGGTCCATGAACGTAACCCAACTAAGCTATGACGATAATCCTCCTGGTCCATGAACGTGGCCCAACTAAGCTATGACGATAATCCTCCTGGTCCATGAACGTGGCCCAACTAAGCTATGACGATATTCCTCCTGGTCAGTGAACGTGGCCCAACTAAGCTATGATGATATTCCTCCTGGTCGGTGACCATGGCCCAACTAAGCTATGACGATATTCCTCCTGGTCAGTGAACGTGGCCCAACTAAACTATGACGATATTCCTCCTGGTCAGTGAACGTGGCCCAACTAAGCTATGACGATAATCCTCCTGGTC
>CABFWB010000473.1:135467-145657 GCA_902151455.1 Timema bartmani | reverse complement strand
TCCCACAAAATAAAAAACATGTTCATGTACGTACCTGCAATCACCTGTTTATGAAGCTATATTCATATGTGCTAAAGTAATAATTTGATTGTATTATAAACTATTGAATCCTTGCTTCTCCTATCATGTAGAAGTGACGATTACAATTGCAATATTATAGTACAAAGGTTTGGGAAAGATGAAACATAAGAGAAATATAAAAGTTTAACAAATAAGTTTATTTAAATTTAAACAAGTCAATAGTATTACATATGGTTTAGAGAGATCTTGTATTAAACAGTCCTTTGATAAATAAGAGAAGTTAAATCGCAACAGGGAAGAATTGCAGTAAACGCCTAGGTAACTAGGAACCAACAGAAGTAAGGTTGTAGTCGATTGCAGAGTCTACTAATGTTTAACACGCTACACTATATTTATGAAAATCTGTATATTTTCTTATGAGTTAATATTTTTTTGAATTACAGGTTTACAGTTTAAATATATAAATTAGTATTAAGCGTATAACCCGAACGGGTAGTAAGACGTGGTGCTAAATAAATAAATTTAACTATTTTATTCAATATTTTTTTAGAGATATTCAATTTAAATATCTAAACAATTTCTTATATACATGTTTTTAAAGGTTTTACACTTTACATGCCTAAATTATTTAGCATAGTTTTTTTTAGCGGTTTACACTTTATACGCCTAAATTATTCCTTTAGAATTGTTTTATTAGTTTTAATCCTACACTCCTAAATTATTTACCATAGAATCGTTTTAGAAGTGACTCTATACATGCCTAAGTTATTTTTAAAGGTCCTCCTTTTTTTCCCCATCAAACAATTTACTATATAATTTTTCCGTACAAACACATTTGACATGCATTCACTAGTTATTATTTTTAGAAGTTTGTATTTGATGTATCTAAACTATTTTTAGAAGTTTGTATTTGATGTATCTAAACTATTTTTAGAAGTTTGTATTTGATGTATCTAAACTCTTTATTAAATATTGTTTTAAAGGTTTACTCTTTACGGTAAAATAAATAAATAAAATAAGTAATAAATGTTGCTTTTCGCATAATCTAAGGCAGTTGTTTTCAACGAATGTGCCGTAGTACACCTTCCATAATTCACTAGGTATGCCACAAAACTTAGAAGTTATGTTATTGTTGATCAACAAATAAATAAAATTAGTAACTTCATTCATTAATAAAGGTTAAAAGGAAATAAAATTGTTTGAAAGATGTAAGATACAGTATTTATTTTCCAGAAAATATAGGCCTAGTGGCTTATATTAATATAATTCAGTGCTCAGTAATTAATAAGAAACTTGAACTGGTTGTTCCTTACACTTAAGTTCAATTTGTGCTCGAGTAGAGGACAAAAACACAAGCACATTTGAATTGCTAGCTGCAGAAAGGAAACGTGTTCATAAAATACATAAATTGAGCTATTTACAAATGTATTGCTTCTATAGACATACGAATTCACATTGTCTAAAGAAAACATGTGATGTAATACACCATTGTGTGACGTCACTTTAGTCTATTATTATTATTATTATTATTATTATTATTAGCACCACGTCTTACTACCCGTTCGGGCTATACCCACTTACGATAATGTGTAATGGTAGGGTGATTGGGAAATGAAATGGACCTACAGTTTAACGTGGGATCCGAACCACGGTGGAGGTCTGGCACTACACACATTCACAAGCTGTGATTAATACACGTCTTTTTAGAAGTGAAGGAAGGGTTTGGCAATCAGATAAATCTGTGCCAGGACCGAGGATTGAACCCCAGACTCCCAGTACAGAAGTCTGACACCTTACCCCTAGACCGCCAAGTCACCCACTTTAATCATAACTGGCCCCGTGGTGTAGTGGTCAGTGCACCTGTGTACGAGGCTAGGGATTCCGGGTTCGATTGCCATCTGGTATCTTTAGTATTATTCCCGAAAGGTCCCCAATGGTCACCAGGGTTTGGTCAACTAGGTTTAAGTTAAGTTTAAGTGTTTCCACACTCTCATACTCACTAACACCATCATCAACTAACTTCATCGGAACATAAAGAGTGTACATGAAAAGCATGTTTGATTAGTACATTTGGGCGTCCCCAGGGCAATGGTAAATTAGTACTGGCTAAGCTTTCCACTACTGAGCTACGATTGATGTAGTCCAGACGTAAAATGCTATTATTACTTTAAAAATGACATTTAATGTAGATAGAGAACAAGCCCTAGATTGTAAAATATATTTTTTGTTTCTCCTGGAAAAAATTAAAGTTTTTTCGACATGTATCTTTTCCGCAGTTAGCAATTTCGTCTTCCTGTTCAACTGAGAGAAATCGCTCCAAATATTCGCAAGTCAGAATCTCCCGTAGTGCCGCCAACTTGCACGTCTAGTGTGCCGCGAGGACCCGTCTAAAAGAATAGTGTGCCGTGACCAATAAAAGGTTGAGAACCACTAAGGTATAGACTGGATTGCTGATAACCCGGGGGGGGGTTCCAAGACTTGGTTGGGTGTACTGAGGATGGTTTTACCTAAAACTGTCCCCACTCTCCCTCCATGCAAATTCGGGTGTCGTTTATACTCTTAAACTCCTATCTTATTCATTAGAGTAAATATGCTTGTTTATTTTAAGCACCACGTCTTACTACCCGTCCGGGTTACACGCATATGTACTAATAATGCTGATGGTTTTCTGGATTAATAAGGTTATATTTATAGGAAGTGTGACAGCATTTTCGTGGAGGTAGAGTGTAAAAACCTCTCTCAATTCACTCGATCGAGACTTGAACCTTGATCTACCCGTTCTCGGCAGTCTAATCTACTGCGGGAGTAGCGCGTTAGACCACGCGGCCACCGAAGCTGGTCCAAATAAATATGCTGTTAGCTCGAACGGTTAGTAAGTCGCGGTGGGTGACAACAACAAAAACTAACCTAGAAAAACAAAACACACTCGTATAATAACGTTAAACCCCTCCGGTGGTTGTGGGATGTGCTTCCGTTGGGACGCAAATTATTCGCCCCTCCCTCCTCCACCTTCTGGATAAAGGAAAGCACGATAGAAAAGGGGGCTAGAAAAAAAAAAGTTTGCGAAAGCTGCAATATTCCACAACGCAGGTGTCGTCCGGCTAAGTCAACAATATTGTCCTCTTCTCCCTAAGATCTAACCCTCCTTCTAACTACCCCCTTCTTGAACCTCCATGTCCCCTAACCCTGAATGATGGTGCTACCGCCTGCCAATCGCTTAGTCATGAAGTAGCAGACTGAACTGGAGGTCACGTTAAGTCTGGAGCTGTGTGCTAAGCTAATGAAGGGAACTACGCTCTTTAATCTTTTAGCAAATAATCTTTAAAAATAAATGGCGCCAAACTATTGAAGTCTATTGTAATTAGAAGCACAATTTTTTTTAAAAAAACAACGGTAAAACCCGACTCGGTGACGTAGTTAGCTAACGTACTAGTTTCATGTTCAGCTAGACTGCCCAGGATGGGGAGATCGAGGTTCGAATTTCGGTCCGGTGAACTGGGGGTGGTTTTTCCTAAATGGTTTTCCACGCTCCCTCCACACAAATGTGGAGTTCACTTAATCTAAATTCAACCTTCCAGATTCCTAGCCCATTAGCGTAATTAATACTTAAGCGAGTAATCCGAACGGGTAGTAAGGTGGTGCTATAATTTTAAAAATGTTAAAATAACCTATAATTCTCTTTCCTAGAAAACATTTTGATCATTATATGGAACAATCTTCGGAAATAAAATTTTATTAAAACTATTATAGCCATTTTAAAAATATCCAAGAAATAAGTAATCAGTAAAGAAACTTTAAATAACTTTTTTTTTTAGAAAAACCAAAACATATTTTTATTTGTTATGTAAAATACTCAAAAGATACTATTTTGAATAAAATTGCTAAATATATCCTCATAATATTTTTAATTTTTAAAAATAAATCTTCAGTAAACCACCCTTAATTCTATAAGTAGAATCTAAATCACTATTGTGACCTTGAGGTATGATCATATAAGATCTAAATAGCAAATTTTAACGAAATCCATCACACCGTTTTGTGAGTCAGTGTCAGATACAGAGATAAATGCGGACAGAAATTGTACTACCCACTTTTTTTTTTAGTTTGGAGTGCATATAAGACCTCAAAACACATTATAATTTCAAGGCCGAAAAGTTTCACGATTACAATACTCTTTCTATCAGAGAAAGTAAAATCTATCTTTTTAGTGGCACGTTCAACTCGAGGGTTATTAAGGTGGGAGTGAAAGGAACGCGAGTTTATGGCTGTATTTTTTGCAGTTTTTGTATCAACACATTTTTTGGTAAAAATAAATCAAATATTTCTCCAGTAAAAACATAAACAGTTTAATTTTCTTCACATGGTAATATCAACAGTTCTTGAATATCTGTCATGATTGTCCTGGAATTTAATGACAATTTTTTTATCTGCGCTTAAGGAGTTTATCGTCTAATTCCAATGTGCTCATGACAGATATTCAAGAACATTAACCGGCTTGTTGAAGACTGGAAGATCGGGATTTGAGTCCCGGTCGGGTCTACTAAGATTTTTTCCCCCGTTAATTGTTTATCACTCTCCTTCCACGTAAATGCGAGTAGATTACCTTTAAAATGCTTCCTTCCTCATCCCTAGCTCAATAAATTAATTATTTTTTATATATAGCCTGAATGGGTAGTAAGATGCGGCGATGAAACAAATGCGTACATTCAGGGCGGGTAGTAAAATGCCAAGGAAAGAAAAAGGTACATCAACCCCACTGACACGCTTACCCAATATTTACCACAGACTTGAAACATTCTTACCTCTTTGAAATTCGATACAAACATTCAATAACAAAAAAAAAAAATCGAAATCTCTAGTTTATTTTAATTGTTACCATTCAAATATGCGAAATATTCAATTTTATTTGATACAAACAACATTTTCTCCAAAATAAATGTACTGAACCTAAAGTATGGCCCAAATAACTTAAGTGAATTTATTTATGTCTTTGTGTTTAAAAATACAGAATGGTCCTGGTAAGCTCTGATGGAAAAACCGTTAGTTAATCTATTTTAAAGAAATGTTTCAGGCCTAATTGAAAAGTTAGGGGAAGGTAGACCTTACAAACAAAATAATTAGCTTGAAAATGCTGTAAAGTTATTTTAGTGGAAAAAACTTAATAATATGTTTATCTAAAGTAGACTTATATACATTAACATCTTAAAAACATAATTAATTGGGATTATGTTCACAGCTAATATTAGTGTGCAATTTCATAAATATAAATACTACTGTTTTATAAAGTAGAATACAGAAACTCTGCACCACGGTGGAACGTCTGGTTCATGTTGTATTACCCACTTAAGTAACCGGTCCCCTGATGTAGTGGTCAGTGTACCTTAGTATGAGCCTAGGGGTTTTCGGCTCGTAGCTTGGGGTTTTTTTTTCTGAAAGGGGAGTTACCCTAAAGGTCACCAGGGTTTGGTTGGTTATGATTAAGTTAGGTTTAAGTGTATCCACTAGTTCCACACCCTCATACTCAATATCACCATCACCTCATCTCATCGGGACATGGTAAGAGGCTCCACGGAAAGAATGTACGGTTAGTACATTCGGGCGTCACCTGGGCAACGGTACGTTAGTACTGGCTAATCTTTCCCACAAACAGGGCTGCGAGTGATGTGGCCCGGACCCGCAATATTATTACCTACTTAATTCAGCTACCAATGCGATGGGAGGGACTTTTAATGAATCCACATCATGGTATTATTATGATCTTGTCTAACACCTTTGCTCAGTTGGTAGCCTGTCTGCCTACTGAGTTAAGGGTCTCACTTTCAACTCCCAACATGGCCGAAAAAATTAGCATTGATTGAATGTGGATTTGCTCTTTAAAAGGGATGAGTTCATGGTGGAGGGACTGGGTGTTGAGTCTGTTTTAGATGTAGATGATCTTATAAGTCGTGTGATGATCGTTTTTAAAAGTACTCTTTAGATACCTAAAATAAAAATATCATCACGTTAATGTAAGCCCTCTCTTAGAACTGAAACCATTTGGGGTATAAACAGGCAGGCCAGTCGCTACCCCTATTGGCACACGGCCCTCGGGGCTCTCCGACGCTGTGCCGTACTTTGGGAAAGGAGGGGGTGATCAGAATATGCAAATACGGCACGGGGGCATAGCATGCATTCATCGGCCGCCCGCCTGACTTGCAAGCAACGGAAGGATTACAAAGTCAGACACAGAAAAGTAATTAAGGGAATACCACGAGGCCAAGCTGATATTGTACTCCGCTCTAGGGAGGACTAGGCCTATGTGATTTTAAACAGTTGGTGTAGGAGCTCGCTGGAAATACTACTGGGCTCCATTTACATAAATTTACTCCAAAACTTTCGTAAAATGTTCTGTATATAAAGATTATATTGGGGCTCACTCATTCGAACCTCCATTAAATTACACGTTCAAACGATTTCGGAGTTTAGATACTTCCACGTTTCTAAGAATTATGACCCAAAATTTTCAAAATATAAATTTTGAAAGGTTATATTTACAATATAAATGACAGAAAGAGAATGTCGTATAGAAATGTCCTTTTCACACAATTATCCTGGGTAAAAATTACACAAAAATTGATATTAAGTGTATGTATATTATTTATATTATAATTTATTATTATATTGTTCATCTCGTTGGTCTTGGGGTAAAGTGCACGATTTTTCTTATGCGATAAAAATCCGTATCGTAACTTCCTTCGTTGGGAAATTAAAGTCGTCGGTCCATGCCGGTTTTGGCATGTTAAAGAACCCTGAAAGGTGTGTGAAAATACCTCTCCATGTAAAATTGGTAGAATATTTCACTCTCTTTCAGAGAAATTCTCGATCAGTCGGTTCAGAAATTGCACGTGAAATTCGTCAAGAAAAATTATTTTGCTTTAAATAAGAACTGTGCCATGAATTATTTGAATAATTATTAAAATCATTTCAAGGCCCTTTATATTCAAATATACCATTTTTATTGATACAATAATTTTAAAAATAATAACGTGTGTATTGTTGCTATGTACTACACGTTAGTATCATTTTTTAAAGCATATATAAAATGGGAAGGTTTTTTAATTATTGAAAAATTAAATAAGGAATGAGGTAATTAGTAGTACATTAAACACAAGTGAAACAAAGGATTCAAAGGTATAGTTGTGGAAAGGATATTTCTAGATAAATTGAATACATATTACTATAGAAAGAAAGGATGAGTGAACACATGTGGAGAACTATCCCAGTATTTATGAAGATTTGAGATTTCTAAGAGATTGTGTCTGGAAGGCAAGGTGTGAGAGAATGATAAATTAAATAATAAAGATAGTTCGCATATGTGATGAGAATCCAAAGACAACAATATTTTGGGTGTTCCATCTCTCACTGCCTGTATATTTACACTAATTACTCAGGGATGAGGAAGGTATAATGTAGAGGATATGTACCCGCATTTGTGCGGAAGTAGAGAGTAAAAAGTCTAGAAAGAACACCTCAGTACTTCTGGCTGATATTTCAGAAAAGGTACAAATTCCCCATAAGACGCGAACTAAACTAACATTGAAAGAACACAGCCACCGTATTCAACCCCCAGACCTTTACCTAATCCACATCTACCAATTAACAGTTCCAAACGATCATACACATTATAACCCCAGCCCCTGCTCCTAATATTCCTGATCCAATACATATATGGATATTTAATTGTGATACCTAACTTTTAAAACACTATTAAAACATTACTTTCCTTTAAACGTTTATTTACAAGCCATGGAACGATGAAAGTACATCCATTAATGTTTTCAGCCTGTGGCATGAATCAGTTTTTTATTCAAGTAATATATTTTACCACTACAAGCTTGCTAGGTCTGTCATAGCTTCCTGTGCCTTCTAATATAACTTAAGACTAATACAGGCACAACATCCAGTACCCGGCCGTTAATTTATCAATTTGAAAGTGTAAACCCATATTTTAATCAATGATACTTTTTCGGCCATGCCGGGAATTGAACCGGGGACCCTTAGCTGAGTAGGCAGACAGGTCACTGACTGAGTTAAGGTGTGGAACTATGTCGATTAGATTTCAACCTTATTTTACTTACTAGATAATAATACAAATCACAGTATGAAGGTTTAGTAGCACTGAGTGAGGGAAAAATGGGTAAAGTTTCAGTGGTCTACTTGACTAAATTTTGAGGAAAGAATAAAATTGCTATAATTTTAAAAAAAACTATCTTAGAAATACTGATAAGTTCACAAGTATTAAATGTAGGCCTAATGGACTATTCCACAAACACACACATTATATTCAAGTACCGCACACACCTCGACAAGTGTATCCTCGTCAAGCAAAGCAATATTTCCTTTTTATGAATCTATTTTGATATAAGAGGAAAGTAAAATAAAGCCTTGTCTTGGACGTAGTCAAATAGGAGAAAATTGATAAAGAACCACTTATCCATAACAAAGAAAACCTTATCGGACAGATGAATAACGGTAAAAACTTTAAAAGAGTCCCTTTTTATATTGTGTACGATAATTTACTTTACTTTCAAACAAACAATGTTTCAGATTTTTTGGTAAATTTATGCATACATACCAGTTCGTAATTTTAAACATGTATTCTTTCTTTACCCTAAAAGGTAGCAGCCTTGACTTAGCTTTTTACACTATGGCCATATATTATAAGCTACACCACAGTGGAATCAAGCCTGCTACTTTCGAGGTAAACCTAGTGTACTTTAGAAAAACAGAGGAAAATTAAAAATTGCTTATTGTTCGCTTCTCATAATTATCTTGCAACGAAATGTGTTAAAGATAAAAGTAGCCAAAAATAAATTCCTTGAATGCTATGATTTGTTTTAGTTACACATTAATGTTAGCCAAAGTTATTCTAAAAACGTAAATAACAAAAACACCGTATATATAGGCATATATATATATATATCATAGCGTTTAAACTAATAAAATAATCTAAACCAAACGTGGTAAGTTTTTCCGAAAAGGGAGTTAACCCAACGGTCACCAGGGTTTGGTGACTTTGGCTTAAGTTAGGTTTAAATATTTCCACTGGTTACACACACTCATACTTTCCATCACTATCATCTCATCGGGAGATGAAAAGAGCCTCCACGGAAATAATGTACTAATGGTACATTCAGGCGTCACCCGGGCAATGGTACATTAGTACCGGCCAATCTTTCCACAAACTGGGCTGTGTGTGATGTAGCCCATACGCACAATATTTTACTAGTAGTAGTAGTAATAATAGTTGCAACATAAATTGCGATATTTTTTAAATTTAATTTATAAGAGCCATTTAACGTGCACTTTCTGAACCGACTGATTATATGAGCAAGAGCGAAAGAGCCTACCAATTTTGCCGGGAAAGGTACTTTTTACGTACCTTCCACGGTTATTTTACAGGCAACAATTGTCATGGGACCGATGGATTTACTTCCCCTCCAAAGGAAGTTGTGTTACGGATTTTTATTGCTCAAGAAAAATCCGTTGACCTCTGCTGGGTTTGAACCCATAAACATTGGGTCCTGTTACAAGCACTTTACCCGAATACCACTGAGGTTGATTATTACTTAAATTTAGTTGTTAATTTATTCATACATATAAATATATTTATTTTATTATTCACTAATGGTGGATAAAGAGATGCTAGCTCGCTCATTTATATGTCGATGTTGTTCTACATAAATTTATCTCAAACTTTAAACCAGTGGTATACTCCTTTCTGAGCCATGACCTAACCTAAGAAGGCTACCCCTTTCAACTTTTCATAAAATATATAAACCAATATTTGCGTTAAGCGAGAGTGAAAAACCGTTTTGTACATTTAAATTTTATTTTATGCTTAGAAGCTGTCTTTGCTATCATTTGAGGATTTTATTCAACGAAACCCTTTTATTTACAAGAGTATCGTTATTCCTAAGTAACTTAAATTTCAATTTATAATATTCAAATGCTATTTTATTTAATAGTTAAGTTATGTTAAAAGTAATGATTAAATGAACTATTAGTTTTGCAATAAGAAATCAAATAGGTTACTTATCATTTTTGAATAATTTACCTGACGTTCAAAAAGACGTCTTTAATTATTATTGATGGCAAGGGCCTGGAATTTGGTAACATGCCATCTTTTT
>CABFWB010000473.1:97507-124910 GCA_902151455.1 Timema bartmani | reverse complement strand
CCCCCCCCCTCTCACTCCACCGCAACCTTCACCCAACCCCGATGTTGATTATGATATAGCTGCGTTCTTACTTATTAAAGATATCCCAGTCATGTATGCAAATCAATAAGAGACCGTTGTAACGGCGGCGATATTTAAATGAGCGCTTGGATAAATTCATAGTAACAATTTTAAATAAAATTCTACTAAATATATATTTCTGTTCAAATAAGAATGTGTCAATAATGTTCATAAATTATTTTTAAAAAAACAATTACTTTACATTTACATAACAATCACGGTGCATGGCAGGGCATCAGCCAAGTCTATCCAGTAACGCCGTACACCTTTAACACAATACAGCTCAGGCCGCATTTAACCCCCCTTCTAAAAGAACGATAGGAAGTTGAAAATTTAACAACCTGTTAAGAAAAACTATTTTATTCATTAAGAATTAATAGCCGGAGCTATTATTTATGCTTATTAGTAGGGAATTACTCCACTAGATATCATATTCTGAAAATTGAAAAATGACACCTGGACACGGGAATCGAACCCGAGCCAGAGGTCCCGGGTTCGATTCCCGTGTCCAGGTGTCTTTTTCAATTTTCAGAATATTTTATTCATGTTTCCAGGGTTGAAGTTTCTATCTTAATTGGTTCGTGAGATAGAATACTTAGAAAAGTTTAGTTGAAACTTGGTATAGAGGGGATATAAACCAAGCATAAAATAAGAAATCTCAAATTTTTAACATTGTTCCCAAAAATTAGGGTGGGGAGAGGGGGAGTGTAGGGTGTAGTAGAGGTAATTAACTTACTTAATTCTTATCACAGCCAAGTAGCATTTAATTTTAGAGGCCTTCGTAAGTCACAACTAAGTTATTTGTTTCATTTTGATATGACATATAATTCAAAAGTTATTATTATGATCAGTTATTAATTTGTTAACTACTTAAATAAACGAATTCTTATACCTAATCTTCACAAAAAGCGTTGATATCCCAATCCCATCAAAAACATTTATGTAAAAAAGTTCCACGTTCCACAACACAAACATCCTTAAATTACTCAGCCTCTTAAAGGATTGAGATTTAAAAGCGTGCCAAGCCCAGCTTATCATGTTTTCCAAATAATCTGTCACTTCTCTTTAGTCTGTCTAAGTGCATTAAACTAATTTTAGGTATCTAGTTAAAGTTCTATACACTTTAACTAGATACTTAAAGTCGTATAGTTAAAGCTGTTTACACTTTAACTAGCTACTTATATCAAATAGTTAAAGTCCTCCTATAAATTTTAATTATATACTTAAAATCATATAACAAGTTATCCTATACCCTTTAACTGGAGACTTAAAATCATACAGTTAAAGTTTTCCTCTACACTTTAACTAGAGATTTAAAATCAGATTAGCGCACTTAGATAGATTTAAGAGAAGTGACAAGTTATTTGGAAAGACGTTGCATGTTGAACTTTGTACTTTTTATATCTCACTCCTTTTCGACCCTGAATAATTTAAGGAAATTCTGTGCTGTAGAACTAAGCAAGTTTTTTATATACTTTTTTTTTTGTGGGATTGTGAAGCGTAATCTCTCATAGTATATTTAATTATTTACATAATTTGTAGACATTCTTTTGATGGCTATTGCTAAGCATTCCCTTCTTAGACATAATTAAAATGAATAAATTATGATTGTAAGTTTAATAAAATGTTCTGATTTTGTTACATTGTAAGGTGCTAAAGTCATTAAAATCATTTTGATAAAAAATATTTTTTTACAGTTAATGGATACTCCGATCTACAGGGTTTTAAATATGTGCTCGTAATTATCTTAAGGTAATGATAAGAAAATAAATCTTTTAGAAAACAGTCATCGCAGCTTTAACTGTGTGAATTTTAAAACAGCCATGTTTATTTCTGTAGGTGATGAAACTTTATCAACATTATTAAAAAAATAATTTTTTTGCATCATCTTAGAGCTGTCAAACATCGTAGCGAAAACAATTGATTACTTTTCAGTATGACGTTTAAAAATTGTTCCCCCATAGTATTTTGTTCAAACACCACATACACTGTTCCTTTTATTCTAAAATATACAACAGTGGGATACGATTGAGGGATTTAGAGAAAATGAACTCGTATTTACGTGACGAGTGAGGAGGGGGAGGGGGATAATTTAGTAAAAAAATATGGCTGCACTCATCAGGAGAGCTTGAATCCTTCAACACGGGGATCCCTACGTGCAGTCCCACGTGACAACATCGCTATCAAGCAGGAATTTTTAAACAGTTCACTTTATTACTAGAGAACAGATGAAAATTGTCTTCTATGTGTAAAAAAACCAGCTTTCACAAAGCTAGGTTCAGTTAAAGGCCCCGCGCCCTTTCCCATAATCCAACTTACAAATGAGCCTACTCAGACTGCACATTACAAAGAAGACTTGGAATACAATGGTCCATTCTTTGTTCAAGAGAATTCTTGCAAATTGTCTAGTTGTAAACAATCTTCAAATACCATCGACTAGTTACTTGTCAGAAAAGGTTTGGTCATTGAAAGGGGGGTAAGAGGGTTAGTTGAGAGGGGGGGGATTACTGGTAGTTGAAATATTGTGTTCAAACCACCACCTCTAAACAACTAACAATTTGAAAGTGAGTTGTTTTACTTGGAAGTGCTGTTATCACTGAGAACTACAACTAGCGCTCCCCGGTGGCGAAGGGTTCAACCCGGCTCATGGAGCGCAGCGAAACTCCCGTTGAGCTGAGTATGTGGTCAATCTCGACCTCATCATACCTTTTTTTTCTATAGTATATATTTTATAGTAAAAAGGGGAAAAAACCCATCATATTTAAACTTAAATATATGAATTTTAACTTTTGAACTAAAGTTTAATCTTTCTAATCATTCTCGTCTTCATTGAAGACCAGAAATAATAAAAGTTCTAACAAATACCTCCCCTGTTTCTCTAGCCTACTAAATTCGACCTCAGCTTTGTTTGAATTTTGAAACTTCTTGAAGTTTTCTTCTTGAAGTTTCTCAAGACAGTATTGATCAAAAGGTTTGAAGAAGGCTGACATAGATGAGAGGGGAAGGGGAGGTAATAGGGGTGGATGGAAGGGGAAGTGAATCGAGGGTCACGTCGAAATGAAAGAATAAGAAAGGAAAAAAAAGGAAAAAAAAAAGCTTGATCAAGGATAGTTTCGACTTATTTCCTTCACCCCCTTTGAACGCATTCGTTTGCCTCTTTGCTTGTCCCGGACTTTTCTTCCTATGTTTGTCCCCTGCGGAAAAGTTTCCAGCTTCAAACAATATTGTTTACCAAGATCCCAACCTAGTCTGGTCATCACAGGAAGAGAAAGATAGTAGGACGGACAGACAGACAGACGGGCAGACGGGCAGAAGTGCCCGAAGGGACGTACGAGCAGTTGGGGTAAAGTGTTGACTCTGGGCTTCAATATTGCACACGTTCCACGACCCCCCAAGGGCGAGTCACGTGTCTTTTTCAACCTTACGCCCCCTCCCCACACCCCAAGAACACACACTCCTACACTTCACACACACACACACACACACACACCCCTCCCCTTCTACCTTTTCACCGAGCGCTTCCTGTGCTGTTGCCGCCGGTACGTTACAAAAAAGAAGAGTTCGGTCAATCTCTCTTCATGAAGCTCTGACTTCAAACATTGTCACCTACTTTAAATAAATTCAGTGACACTCCCTTCATGAAGTTCACCCAACATACCATATAAATAGCTTTAAATATTCTTGGTCAATATATCTTCATTAAGTTCACACAACAAATCATAGAAATAACTTTAAATAAGTTCAATCAATATTTTTGTGTAAAGTCCACACAAAAATCATAGTATAGTATTCTTTGTCAATATAACATTAAGTTCACACAACAAACCATAGAAATAAATTTTTAAAAAGTTCAATCAATCCGTCTTCATAAATTTAACAAAACAAACCATATAAATAGCTATAAATAAATTCACTCAATCTCTCTTCAAGAAGTCCACCATTAAAGTAGCTTTAAATAAGTTCAATCAGTCTCATACAGTTAACATAAACCATATAACTGGCCAAAATTAAGTTCAATCAATCTTTATTCAATAAGTCCACTCAACAAATTATAGAAATAACTTTAAATAAGTTCATTTAAACTTTCTTCATAAAGTTCATAGATCAAACATTAGGAAGACGTTTAAATTACTTCAGTATATCTTTATGATGTTAGCTCCTCAAATTATGCTACCAAATTTAAATAAGTTCATTCAATCTTGTTTGATGAAGTTTACAAATCAAAATTGTTACTAGCTTACATAGATTTTTGTCAACATAACATTTGAACATGCAATTAATTAAATTTCCTTTACTCAGTATCACCGCAACACATGCAACTTTGTGCTTTTGAGCAGATTTATAAAGTTTTGGAGTTACCTTGCATATTTTTTAGCAAGTAAAGACTAACATATACAACATTTATTTAAATGATAAGATGGCAAAACTCTCCAAAATTTATTTTGTTCATAAACGTACAAATGTTGCATGCGTGTATAAATGTTGATAGTAAAGTGATTCCACTAAAAAAATATGGCACGAATTTAGCTAGAACTATAATCGAGCGAAGCGTAAGATTCCGAAGTACGATTATTGATCCCTGGATTTAAATCTTTACAAATAAGACAAAAGTTGAAATTCGGAAGAAAAAAAACACGTTCTGTGTAAAGATATAAAACATAAATGCCAGTTTGTTCTCGTGAAGAAAATAACATCGCCGAAAATCTAAATAATCAACAACAATGTATTAAAATTAACATTTATGGTACGTATTATGTGTCATTAATAAAACGATTTAAATAATAAATGTGGCATGTTTCTGAAATAATGTAATTTTCTAGTCATATGACTTGTCAGCAGTAGATTTCGCTCCCTACATTTAAAAAAATGCCAAGTACATAATGCAATTAAGTCATGCTATTATCATTACCATATTCTTAACATTTCTGTTTGGATTTGAAGTTGATATTTTTCCTTGGCGATCAAGTTAGGACGGAAACTTTTTTTAGCATCTCGTCTTACTACCCGTTCGGGTTATACGCTTAAATACTAATTACGCTAATGGATTAGGAATTGGGAAAGTTGAATTTATAGGGATTGAACCCGCATTTGCATGGAGGGAGATTGGAAAACCATTTAGGGAAAACCACCCCCAGTTCACCCGATGCAGTTTCGAAACTCGATCTCCCTGTCTTCGGTAGTCAAGCTCAACATGAAACTAGCGCATTAGCTAACTACACCACCTATGCGCTAATTTAGTGTTGAGAAAGACTGCCAAGAACAGGAAGATTGAGGTTTGAATTTCGGTCGGGTGAACTGGGGGTGTTTTTCCTAAATGGTTTTTTAATCTCCCTCCACGCAAATGCGGGTTTACTTCCTATAAATTCAACCTTCCCAATTCCTAAACCATTAGCGTAATTAGTACGTAAGCGTATAACACGAACGGGTACTAAGACGTGGTACTAAATAATAAAAATAATTAAAATACTCGAGAAGAGCTATTAAACGAAAAGTATCTTGAGTGGCAGCCATATTGTAAAACTATGTACACACTTCTTTCAGCTTAAATTAAAAAACTGTTGCTAGTTAATCTCGATAGACAAATTTCGTTTGAAAACTATGACGAAACAAAAATAGAGTACTGCAAAGCTCGGTTGATAAAGTAGTAGTAACATTCTATCAACTTTTACCTCAAAGTATATATATTTATATTTTCTTAAAGGTCCTTCCTATACAAATTGGGCTGTATATCTGACCTGAATCTACTTCGTTGAGCCAATAATTTTTCGAATGGAACTGTAATAAACACAATCCTGTAAAAGGGCTGTCAAGTAGCGTACGCAGACCTATTAATTCAGGGTCTAGTGAAATAAATGCCGGCGATAAATACGACAATGGGAGTATGGCCGAGATGGTGCCGCAGCAAGCCACGCCACGTGCGCTGAGCCTACTGCGAGACACACGACCACACCACCGTCAAATGGGGCTAAATGCTCTACCCCCGTCATCGGAAGACAATACTCGCCACTCGTACAGTCACCGGTCTTAGTTCATATGGTAACCAGACCACATTGGCAACTTTAATGTCACCCTGATGAATTGATGAACATTTTTTCTCCCACAACTTCGAATGTAACGTCCCCTAGATTAATTGAATGGGGAGGTTCACTGCAGTGGCGTGGTCATATAGGGCTGCCAGAGTAAGGAAAGCTTATTTTTAATTGGGGTTTTTCATACGCGTCTCAATCCCCTTTCAGATTGTATGCATAAATGAAGGACTTGTGCCAGTAATGTGATATTCCACAACTACAATAAAAATAATTCATATTTAACTGTATTACTACCCGTTTCAGTCGCCACGTGTTTTAAGGCAGGGATGTGAACGCCTAGTTACGGAAGGACTAAATAGAATAATTAAAACAAATTGGCGGGCCAATAACTTTCATTCATTAATTTTTCTTCAAAACTTGTTTTCTTTTAAATGACGAAAACACAATAGACTGACATGAATAAGTTTAAATACATGGAGAATGCAAAACAATCATAAAAACTGATTGGCTAATGAGTGATAAAGATAATTAAAGCGTGCTACAAAATAAAAACATGCGTGTGGCTGGATCCTACCTGATGGCTGGAGATGGTTGATGATGTGTTTCCCAGGTCTGGGGTTAAATGAAGTTGATGGGTTGATGAGCTCACACGTATTTATTGTTATTCAATTCACACGCCATTATAATGAATCAAAAGTAAGATGGGTTATTAAAAATAGTTTTTTTGTGAAACTACATTAGCGCTAGTGACGAAAGTTTTTAGACGCGGTTGTGATACGTCCATTCTGAGATGCACCACTTTGTGAACTAAACAAAAAACTAGCGTAAAAACATAAGAAAACAAAACACACGTACCACCTTTACAAATATAAATTAATTTTAAAAAGGCTGTGGACAGAAAATATGTTGATTACTATATAAAATAATAATGGATTAATGCAAGAAATTTCTAGTAGGTCTATAAAATAATGAAATTAATATTAAAATAATAAAATATAAATAAATGCATACTAAATAAATACCTTGGTGATTTAGTATGCTTGTTCGTTCGGAATATTTATATGGCGTGTGAAATGAGTTAAGCTCTGAATGAGCTTCCAGCATTTTTTTCATAATCTGAGTTTAAAATGTGATCAGATGATTCGTAAGAGAGAGAACAGATGCTCATCAATATGTCGAAGTTCACTTTTCCTAAAATTCATGAGTGAAAACACTTGTACTTATGAAGATGAGAATGCAAATGCTACCAAATATTTTTGATCATTTAAGAATTAATAGCCAGAGCTATTATTTATGCTTATTAATAGGGAATTACTCAACTAGATATCATATTCTGAAAATTGAAAAATGACACCTGGACACGGGTTCGATTCCCGTGTCCAGGTGTCATTTTTCAATTTTAAGAATTTTTGATCATGATTTACTGAGTTTGTAAATGTGTATTTTTGCATAGTTTAGTAAAAAACAGTATTTTTTGTGTTTAAAAATCCCGTTTCACAAGGCAACACATTTAAGTTATTTATACCGTGGGCCATATTGAACCCACTGGTGGGCCGTATTTTTCCCAGCCCTGATCTAAGGTGTCAATATTACACTAGACTAGACTGCCGATGATGGGGAGATTAGGGTTCAAATCCCAGTCGGGAGTACCGAGGGTGGTTTTTCCTAAATAATTTCACACTCTCCCTCTAAGCAATTTCTGTTACACTTCTTCTAAATACAACCTTCCTCATGTGTAGCATACTAACGTAATTAGTACATATGTGTAAAACCCAAAGGCGTAGATACGTCACAAAAAAAAAATTCCCTTACTCTCTTATATGGATAAACAAGATTATTTGTACTTATTTCTAAAAGATCAAAATTTGTATCAAATTAATAGGAAAAATAGAGCTATTCAAGCTTGAGAATGATTGTCTTTTTAAAACCTTGCCATATTGATATTTGATTCCAGCTTCTTTAACATTTGGAAACATTTCTTTCAAACCATTAATAATTCTAACTTCACGCGAAAGATTTTGATTATTTCAGATGTATTTAAAATATTAGTAACTACAAGTAAGAAATGCGGACGATGCACGGATTCCACTTGTACCAACTTCATTCCTTTTCTTATTTAACAGCGACGCATGGCGCCCTGGGCTGTGTTCGCACAGCACACCAATTGACTGCGTCACACCATCGCCGGAACACCACCTTAGACTATACAATCATCAAAGTGGGTTCAGGGCTTGTAATTTTATTTTTTGTATCTCTACATTTTACTATCCGTTCAGGTTATACGCTTATATAATAATTACTCTAATAGGGTGTGGTTGAAGAAGGAGGCATTTTAGAGGTAATCCAGCCGCACTTGCGTGGAAGGAGAGTGGGAAAACACACAGTAGACTTGACCGGGATTTGAACCCCAATATCCCCATCCTCAGCAGGTCAGTCTAGCACGAGAGTGACGCCTGAGACTATTTGGCCACTGAAGCGGGTAATTCGAAGCTTGTTAATACCGTACATAAACAAACCTATATACTCACCAGATCTCTCCTCATTTGACCAGTTGGCCATACCTCACATGGGAAATGTGTCTTCGTCGATATTTGACCAATGAATGACTTAATAAGTGATAAAAACAATTTTTATACAGCTTAAATAATAATAATAATAATAATATTTAGCACCGCGTCTTACTACCCGTTCGGGTTATACGCTTAAGTACTGATTACGCTAATGGATTAGGAATTGGGAGGGTTGAATTTAAAGGAAGTGAACCCGAATTTGCGTGGAGGGGGAGTGGAAAATCATTTAGGAAAAACCATTTAGGAAAAACCATTCCCAGTTCACCCGACCGAGATTCGAACCTCGATCTCCCCGTCCTCGGCGGTCGAGCTCAACACGACTAGTGCGTTAGCCAACTACGCCACCGAGGCGGGTTATACAGCTTAAAGTAACTCTGCTTACCCTGGCAACACGCCACTCCGTTGGGAAGATTTAGTGTTTTATTTTTATCACCATGTCTTACTAACCGTTCGGGTTATAAGCTTATGTACTAATTACGCTAATGGTTTTAGGGCTGAGGAAGGTTATATTTGGAGGAAGTGTACCAGCATTTACCTGAAGGAAGAGTGAAAAACCATATTGAAAAAAATCACTCTCCTTACAGCCGAGCGAGATTCGAACCTATATCTCCCCGTCATCAGCAGTTTAGTCAAACACGAGAGTTCCACGTTAGACCACGCGGCCACCGGGGCTGGTTGGTTTAGTGTTATTTCAAATTTCCCTGTTTTGATCTCTTGAGCTACATGCAAGGATTTTTTTATAAGCGTCTCACTACTTATCCAGGCTATACGCATTTAATCAAGATAATCGGGTGTGGACTAAGAAGTTAATATATTTATAGGAATTGTATCCGCATTTGTGCTAAGAGAGAGTGGTAAACCATTTAGGAGAAAAAAAACATTTAAAGAGATTATAACCCCGACTTCTCCTGACATCGGCAAATCAGACTTGATAAGTTTGACATCTGGTCCAAGTGTCTTTTGGAGAGGGTGAAAGGGTTTTGTACATTTTGCTCAGTTGAAACATACCTGAAACGGGGGTCACGCTGGCAAATACACCAGTCTCATCTAGTATGTTTTTCTGGTGATTGATTGATTAGGGTTCGAATCCTAGATGAGTGTATATAGGCTAAGTTATTTATTTTTTCTAGATGGTTTCCCACTCTACCAAACGCACTTTTGAGTTCATTTTCTATAGATCATACCTTCTTAATTCCTACACTTTTAGAGTAACTATGTGGATAGTAAGTTATATATATATATATAATTAAATATATCAGAGTAGCAGGAGAGGTGTGACCAAATTTGACAGGATGAGAAATGAGAGAGTAAGAAGAATGGTAAAAGAAGAGCCAGTCCAGGACAAGATATAGAAGGAACGACTAAGGCCATGTGAGAAGGGTGGAGAGGGGAAGGATGCCCAGGAGGGTGTTGGATATGGAGGTGGGGGGTAGGAGGCCAAAAGGAAACCAAGGGACGGATGGCTTAAAGGAATAAGGAGGAGTGTGAAGGAGAGAGGAAAGGACTGGGCTAAGGTGGAGGGAGGAGGCGGTGGAGAGGCTTATGTTCCAAACAGACCCAGCCAGTGGCTGGAAGCTGTTCATTATGATTATGATGATGATGATATATTCAATTTGGGTCGAATCCTATATTTATCGAATCTGAATCTCAAAGCCAAATCTTAAATTTTCTTTAGAATCTTGGATCCAAATTTGACTCCTTGAATCTTTAAACATGTACAATTTCAGTTAAAGGAAAAATATTTAAAATGGAATTAAAAAAAGATATTGTTTAAGACTTGTTGCCACTGACAAATGTCATGTATATTACGTCATAAACCATAAATATTAAAGCTTATAAAATACAATTTTGTCCTTTTGGGGATTTTGTTACCATACCAATTACACACTACATGTATAGAATTGTTCCACATCTTACTACCCGGGTTATAAGATTTTTAGTTACACTAATTCGGTAGGGATGAGTAGTTTTTTTTAGCCCCGCGTTTTACTACCCGTTTGGGCTAAAAGCAACGAGTAAAATCAAATTTAGAGAAAATATATCCGCATTTTCATGGAAAGAAAGTGGGATACCATTTAAGAAAAAACATAATCAATAGGCCTAATACGATTCAAACCCCAACCTCCCCGTCAAAGGTGAACGTGCCCATCAGCGCGGTTAGTAGGCCTATTTTATAGGCCTATTCATACATTATAGATACAGCTATTTATTCTTAGGGAGCTTCGGTGGTCAAACGTTCTAAGGCGTCACTCTCGTGTTAGACTGGCCTGCTGAAGACTGGGAGATCGAGGTTTAAATCCTAGTTGCGTCCATGGGGGGGTTATCCTAAATGTTTTCCCACTCTCTTTCCACGAAAATACGGGCATATTAACCCTAAAATCTTTCCTTCCTATTACCCACCCCACTGGAGTTATTATCACACACTGTATGTGTTTAACATGAACAAGTGGTAAGGCGCAGTGATAAAAAATATATTTTTGATTAATAAATGATAAAGAGTGTTTTCAAATAACTGCAACATCATCCAAATTAAAAGAGGATATAGAACCACAGAGTTTGGGCAAAGATGACTATTATGTTTTAGTTGGAAGAAGGGAAATGATAGACTTGATAATAACAAAGACTTCTTATTTATTTTATTTAAAACACACCAAAATAGCCCGATGTGCATACAATCAGATTCTCTTTCTTACGCATGCCAAGTTTAAGGTTTTTAAATTTCTTGATTTTTGAGCTCTAGCGCTTACAGACAAGCAAACATAAAAACCTACATATACAGATCAAACAAATATTCTACAGGCTTTTATTTTATTTATAACGATATATATATATATAAACGGCTTGTGATTTGATTGTTTATTCCATAAATTATTTAAAATGCTTATGAATAAATGTTAGTCAAAAGTACAGCGTGAATATTAATTTGAAATAGCCTTAAAAGACTAATAAAATGTGGTTAGTTTGGTTTGTTTTGGAGCGATGGTAAAACATATATTGAAACAAAATTTAAAACAAAAAATATTTTCAGATTGTAGATTTTTTTTTTGCAGCTATTATTAACCCTTACTAATAAACTTGTTCGTTTATATTTAGTAGTTTATTTAATTAAATATTGGTAGTATAATATCAATAATGTGTTATATGACCATTTGATTTTAAGAATACAAATTATGATATCGGTACATACTAGATGCAATTATTTTGTATTCGTTGACAAGTTTGCATGTAAGCCACTCTTGCACGCATAGTTAGATGGATTTAAAAAAAACTACCAAAAAAACACACATGTTTTGCGAGTGAATCTGTGAAAGCTGACAAGTCTTTGTGTACATGGCTTAGTAATCCGAGCTTGTGTGGACCCTTAATCCACCCTCCTCTTTCCTCCCCTTGTCACTATGGCTACATATGAGATGATATGGATATCCCTAGTCTGGTAGAGTGTTAAGCCCGTGTTTTCAATACCTGACAAACAAATTACACCGCCCGGTTCTGTCAAATATGATTGATCGCCGCTCATTTGCTTTCATATATTACAAGGGCGGCACTCAAGTCCACATACTGTTGGGGTTTTTTAATCTACAGTGGACATTTTAGAATAGCAAAAAATATATATATAATGTGAGACTATGAAGTGTTTTACGTAACTTTCTAAAAAAAATCTTCCTTTTAAGTCATCCCCTTAAGGTGGGAGTGTATGGAACGCGAGAAAAGGGTAGTGGGGTTTTTTTTTTCAGTTTTATAGCAAAACATTTGAATTGGTCAAAATATAATATTTCTTCAGTATAAACATAGAGTTTAATTTTCTTCATAGGGTGATTTCAACAGTTCTTGAATATCTGTCAACGTTGTCCTCGAAATTTAGTGAATTTTTCTCTTCATTTAAATAGCTTCTCATCTAATGCCACTTTGCTCATGACAGATATTCAGGAACTGGTGATATCACCATGTGAAGAAAATTAAACTCTATGTTTGTACTGAAGCAATCTTTTTTTATTTTGGCCAAGAAAATGTTTTGTTATAAGAACTTCCAAAATACTGCCATAACTCGTGTTCCTTACACGCTCACCCATCATATGCTCACGCACAAAAAATCAAGTGAACGTCCTATTACAAAGTTGTCCGCTTCGCTGGGCACACTAGATAGACTTTTCAACTCGTCTAGTCTAGTTTGCCGAATTTGGGGATGTTGGGGTTCTAGTCCCAACTGGATGTACTGAGGTTTATTTTTTCCCAAATGGCTTATCACTAAATCATTACACAAAAGTGGGTATATTTCCTCAAAACATTACTTTCCTCGTCTCTGTCTCATTATGATGATTAAAGCGGCTAGCCCTAGCGGTGCAAAGAATGATCATTCATAGGTATAGTTTTTTTTAAATATTTAAACTTAATTTATTAATGTGTACAATTTAATCGAGTGTATGTTTTTAAAGAGGTATTCGCTCCATTGAAAAAAGTAATAACAATTTTAAGAAATATAAAATATGTATTGCTCAAAAATAAATCTAATATGTGTCTCCTTGGCTTGCATTATTTGGTTCAAGCCAGAGAGAAAACCAGTCTTTTAAAAATTACATTTACAACATTTTACAACCATGTGAATTATATGCTATATACAGGATTATTCAGATCTCCAGGTAAAAAATAAAGTATACAGAATTTAGGTAGTGATAAGACAAGTATTTCCACGCAATGAGCTTGGGGTCGGCGACATCAAATGATGGCGCTACAAGACGTTTTAGTTGACTCTGTATGCACCTGGAATGTAGACAACTCATCAATCTTCAGTACATGACAAGTGGAGTGTGATGTAATTCATGACTAGCAACAGTCATTGAATCGCGCTGACATTAGGTAAAATAAGTAAATTGCTGATTCTTTCAAAAATATGCTGGTTGTCACTGACAAGGGGGGATATTGAAAGCAACTCGAGGGAAGAATTGGGTTCACTTCTTACTGGGAGTTGTCTGAAGAGATATAGCCATCATTTACAGCAACTGTTTAGAGAGACGACTGTTGATACACAAGTTGGAATGACGGGCACCATCGTGTTTGTCAGAGTAGTGACTAGTGAGGTTGCCTGTGCTGGTTGTGTTGCATGTGTTGCCTACCCCCCCAGGTGCATACAGCGACAACTTTGACGTCTCGTAGCGTCGCCATTTTGGCGTCGCTAATCCCAAGTTCATTTTGTTGAAATACTTGCTGGAGAAAAGAATAATCCTGTCTAGTAATAATTGTGTTTATTTAAAAGGGATGTACAGTACATATAATACAAAAGCCTACAATAATGACCAACTATCTAAGGCTTAAACATAATAATTTGAATTAAATACTAAATACGCAAGTGAAGTATAGATAATTGAGGTAGAATTTAGAGGACGTGTATCCACATTTGCGTGAAATAATAATGTGAAACAATTTATGGAAAAGCACGCTCAGTACACACGGCTAGAATTTGAGTCCCGACATCTCATCACCTTTAGAAATTACCAGACGATCTTAATGACTTACACCCGCCTCGGTGGCGTAGTTGGCTAACGCGCTAGTCGTGTTGAGCTCGGCCGCCGAGGACGGGGAGATTGAGGTTCGAATCTCGGTCGGGTGAACTGGAGGTGGTTTTTCCTAAATGGTTTTCCACTTCTCCCTCCACGCAAATGCGGGTTCACTTCCTCTAAATTTAACCCTCCCAATTCCTATTCCATTAGTGTAATTAGTACTTACGCGTATAACCCGAACGGGTAGTAAGACGCGGTGCTAAATATTATTATTATATTAATGACTTACTCCACAGGCCCATCAATACGGGTTCTATTTTATCAACGAAATTTAAAACATAACGCCATGTTCTGGGATCAAATCAGAATTCCTCCCCGCGACAACCACTGAACAAAGGTGAAGGCTCATCTAAAATGGTTTGCAGGTGTGGGGTCATCCATAAATCACGTAACGCTTTTTCTTACCTTGATTGTCCCCCCACACCCCAACCAGTGCTAAGTAACTTTTCACATCAAGAGTGAATGTCATTATTTCATAGGGAAGCTTTTGTAAAGGCCGCAATACACGTAGCAGGTTGCAGCGCTGCTTTCTGACATCGTTTTGCATTGCTGCGAGCTGACAAATCTGGGTTACCTATTACACACAAGCTGCATTCTGACGAATGATCATCTTGCCGCTCAGTGGAGGGGGAGTTATTTTATCGTCCGCATTTGGTTTTGCTGGTTCAATTTGTGCTAAGATGTCTCGTCAACAACAAGAAGATGAAGAGCTTATTATATTGTACGGGTACTACCAAAAATTGAAATATCATAGTGTTGTAAAACGCAGAAAGAAACGTGTGTGGAGTCGAAATTTAGTGTTAAAAGGGAATACTATGTCACATACTGTGACGATTTTACCTGAATTAGATGTTGATGACTTCCGAAATTATCTACGTATGAATGAAGACACCTACAAGCATCTTTTGTTTATAGTCTCTCAGCGGTTAACCAAGCAAATCAAGTTGGAAGCGCAGAAAGCGATTACACGGCGCAGAAAGCAGTCGTCCAATCAGAAAATATCAAATATTTGCGCTGCCAGCTTTCTGATACGCGCACCGATCATTTAGGTATATTATATGATCATCTTGCAGCACTGCAGCCTGCTACGTGTAATGCGGCCTTAAGACTAAAAGAGGGACTCAGATTTAATAGTCTACTACTAAGAATAGGAAGTTACCTATAAGTATATTTAATAACGGCAAAAACATGAACCATAATATTATTTTATCAACATTAAAATTATAAAATACGTGATACGTAGTATTGGGATGTACCCACCCTCCCCCCATGTAACACCATATAGAGATCACAGCTCCCTCCCTCCCCCCCTCATACCCCGCGAGCAACATCGTTAGGGCCCCCTCCTTAAATTACGTAATGGTTTTTGGGGTTGGTGGTGCTCATTATTTTCTTACGTTATCTCACCAGGAGGGAGGGAGCTCAAAATCCATTTTACGTAAGGTTTTTTATCAATGTTTTTGACGAGACAAAATCTAAACATTGTTTCTGTCAGAAAATTAATATATTAATTATATTTGATGCAGTTCTAAAAAAAACTGAATGTCTCTACTGAAGCAATATTTAATTTATGTTGGCCAAAAAAATGTTTTATTTCATCAAAACTGCAACAATACAAACCAAAAAAACTCGCGTTACCTTACAATCCACCTTGAATGATGATCCAAGCTGCACCAGAATTATGTAAATTAGAGCTTTCATCATAATGATTTGGTTTTAATAAATATTCAATACATTATTCACTTTATTATATCTATTTTTACAGGTACACCGATCTTAAAACAAATGCTCAAAGGTATATTTTAACCTCTATTTATTTAAGTACAACACGCAAGAAGTAAGGTACCCAGATTATTAATTTCCTGGCTGTTGTTAGGCCTACATTTTAGAAATTAATAAAAGTTGAACAATTTACCCATATACAAACATGTCTCAATCCAACTGCCGCAAATATTGTTCCAATCGTTATATTGCTTTTAAATACGCGCTACACGTGTAATCTATATTTACTCAGGTATGACAAGGTATTAAATCACGCTATTTATACAATGTCATTAGAAAACTACTAGTTAAATAATATCCCTGCTGATTTTATTTGATTTTTATTTCTCATTTATTTAGCACCGCGTCTTACCAACCATTCGGGCTATAGTATTAAGTACTAATTACGCTAATGGATTAGCATTAGGGAAGGTTGAATTTAGATTAAGTGAACCAGCATTTCCGTGGAGGGAGAGGGGAAAATCATATAGGAAAAACAACCCCCAGTTCACCCGATCGAGATTCGAACCTTTATCTCCCCGTCCTCGGCAGTCTAGCATAACACTAAACTAGCGCGTTAGTCACTACACCACTGAGGTGGGTGATTTAATTATTACAATATAGCTTTTTTGTCAGCAGATTCAGTGGCCGCATGGTATAAGACGTGACTTTCGCAATATACTAAACTGCCCGGTGACGGGGAGATTGGTGTTGGATCCCGGTCGGGTTTTTCCTAACTGGTCTTCCACTCTCTATCCACGCAAATGTAGGTACACTTACTCAAAATTCAACCTTACTCATCCCTAGCACAATAGAAATCAGTACATATGTGTACAATCCGAATGGGTAGTAAGACGTAGTGCTAAAATAAACCTTATTTGTCTTAAATCTTCTGAGCTACCCCAATGGCCCCTGATGTGAATACATGAACTAGGACGGTATCCAAGAACGTATAGTGAACGCTTATTGGACCGATAGTGTGGTCCCGAGCACAATATTGCTCCACCTTTCAACCTACGATGACGCAAGCAAACCCACGCTAGTGTCAACAAAGCATCCACTTAAGTCAAATTCTTGCAAACGACCTCTATAGTGTTTTAATTTTGACTTATGTTTGGAATTTACTAACTTAGGCTACTATTATTATTTAATAACAATATTAGATTGGAAATTAGGAAAATAATACAGCCGGGAAACGCATGCTATTAGTCTGTCAGTAAGTTGTTGACATCTTGCCTGCTTTCAACGAATGTAAAACTCAGAATATTCAAAACAATAAGATTAATTTTTTTTTTTACCGGTTGTTATCTATGGGAGTGAAACGTGATCTCTTACCTTACATGACAAAAAATTATAAGGTGTTTGAAAACAAGATGCTTAGGAAGATATTTGGTCCAAAAAGGGATGAGGCTACTGGGGACTGGGGAGGTTACATACCCTGTAGTCATCACAAGACATTGTTAGGATAAATAGGTCTCGTAGACCACGGTGGGCAGGACATGCAGTGCGAATGGAACAGTCTAAATCCGTGTTCAGGGTATTGACTTGCAACCCCAATGGGAAGGATCCATTGGGAAGACCTAGACTCAGATGAGTGGATAACATTAGAATGGACCTGAAAGAGATAGGGTGTAATGAGGTGGACTGGATAGAACTAGCTTGAGATAAGGATAGGTGACGTACGGCAACGAACTTTCGAGTTACTAGTGCCATAGTACTATTATTTTAGGGGGATGTACCCAAATCCCCATAAATCACTAAATTCCATGCGTATTTACCTTCTACTAATAATACGTTGATAGTTTAACCCTGAGTATGGGCCAAATATTAAAACAAATTCTATGAATTTGATTTGTATCCTTTGAAAATTCAACTAGATTTTTAAATATGTCCTCCAAGTGTATGATTTGGGTTTTTATTTAAATATAATAGTTATACATAAAAAATGAAAATATAAAGATTTTCAAACCAACTTTATGGAAGGACCGAGGAACATATTGATATGATGTAGAGTAGTACTGTGTAAGAACATCGATTGTATTATTTGATATACTTTTGAAAACAGCTAGAACTGTACCCACGTTAGTGGTCTCATGGTCTAGGGAGTCACTTTCACAGTATATCGAACTGTGACGGGGATTTCGGGGATCTAATTCTGACCAGATGTTCTGAGGGTTGTTTTACCCTAAATGGCTGTTCTATACATACGTTTTTTTTTAGCACCTCCTCCTACTACCCATTCGGGATATACGCTTATGTACTGATTACGCTAATGGGTTAAGGATGAGGAAGGTTTAATTTAGAGGAAGTATACCCGAACTTTCTTGGAGAAAGAGAGAGTGGGAAACCATTTAGGATAAACCACCCTCAGTTCACCCGACCGAGATTCGAAACTAGATCTCCCCGTCCTCAGCAGTCTGGCTCAACATGAAACTAGCGCGTTAGCCGACCACACCACCAAGGCGGGTTAAACGTTTTATTAAAGTCTGAACTTAGCACCAACACTTAAACTGTTATATGCAATTTTAAAGATTAATTCACTCTATTCAAGATGTGTGCTAGGAAATATTTATTTGTTATGAATCTTGTAAACAAATGTTGAAAGTGCCAGGCACTTCCCTGCGCCTTAGGAACCTATACTCTGAATCTGATAGTAAATGACAGCCACAAACATTAGTATAAATACTTTAATTTATTCATACCTTAATTAAGGGGATTTACATCTTTAACTTTTGATGGAACTATTTCGGTGGCCGCATGGTCTAAGGCACTACTTTTGCAATATACTAGACTGCCGATGATGGTTGGATCGTGGTTCAATCCCAGTCGGGTGTATTGAGGGTGGTTTTTCCTAAATGGTTTCCAACTCTCTCTTTCTCCAAGCAAATGCGGGTACACTTCCTTGAAATTAAACTTTCCTCATCCCTAACCTATTATTATAATTAGTATATAAGCATATAACTTGAACGGGTAGCAAAATTCAGTGTTAATTAAAATAAATGGTACGGCATACCGCACAGACTTTCTCTCTCTTTCTATAAACTCGTAAGATTTCTGAACGGAATAATGTACATTGTATCATCACCACTCCACATAAGAACACGCATAAAATAATATACAATGATATATAATCAATGAGAAAAGAGGCGCATCTTTGTCCACCTAAGAGCATTTCAAACAGTTTAATGTCTTCCACAAGGGTCAACACTTCGTATTAAAATTTCGATTTCTGGTTAAAATTTTAACATTTTATAAGGTGTTGCAGATCTTCAAGTCATCGCATTGATATTTAATTATTCATTTATACATTTTGACCAATAAAAAATGTAAATATTGACTATTGAGTCTAAAATGGAGATAGATCATTGCTATGCAAACATTTCTCCTAAGAGATTTAAGGAAAAATAACATACTTTTTTAGATACTTATATTTAATTACTCTATGGCATTGGAGAATTATTGCGTTAAGACTTAAGTAGTATATGTTTACAACTAAAGCTCACAAAATTGTATTAATATATTTGCAAATATCTCAGAAACTGCTGCTTTTATAAAAATATATGTCAAATAAAAGTTTTTTATTTCTAATAGTCCTACAATTTTGCAATGATAAGTTGTTTAGTTTCTCCAATAGTTGTGGAGATACGGAAATTAACGCTTCTGTAAAGTACCCTAAAAATCATTTTCATAGGAAAATGAAAATAGCCAGTTTATTTATAATCTTAATCAACGCCTAGATACGAATTTTAATCAAAATCGTTTGAGCAGATTTTGAGAAAACCAAATTTTTCTCTTTTCGCCCTTCAGTAAACTACCCTTAATTTTAAGTTTTTATAGACACACAGACAGACGGCATTGCAAAGACTATTTTTTAGGGTTCGGGGGGTCATGAGACGTCGACATCCATCAACATTTCAGGTTAGTTTTTTTTTACGGTCGCAATACTTAAACTTTAATGTCCAAAAAGTTAAAAAAATTCATATAATTGCGTATAGATTGAAAGTTATTGATTTTATAAAAATATGTTTCGGATAAAATATCTGTATTATAAATATATATACATATTTGTAATGCTAAGTAATTTCATATCTCAAATAGTTTCGGAGCTATTATAAAAAATGTTAATTGACGCATCAGACCGGAGCCCTTAAAGCCATTTTGCCGAAATATTGAGGGTAGCCATTTTGTTTGGAATATTTATTAATGTTTATAAATGAAATTTAATCAAAATCGTTAGAGCCGATTTTGAGAAAATCGACTTTTTCTCTTTTTGCCCTTCAGTAAACTACCCTTAATTTTAAGTTTTAATAGACACACAGACAGACGGCATTGCAAAGACTATTTTTTAGGGTTCGGGGGGTCATGAGACGTCGACATCCATCAACATTTCAGGTTAGTTTTTTTTACGATCGCAATACTTAAGCTTTAATGTCCAAAAAGTTAAAAATATATATATAATTGCGTATAGATTGAAAATTATTGATTTTATAAAAATATGTTTCGAATAAAATATTTGTATTATAAATATATATACATATTTGTAATGCTAAGTAATTTCATATCTCAAATAGTTTCGGAGCTATTATAAAAAATGTTAATTTACGCATCAGACCGGAGCCCTTAAAGCCATTTTGCCGAAATATTGAGAGTAGCCATTTTGTTTGGAATATTTATTAATGTTCATAAATGAAATTTAATCAAAATCGTTAGAGCCGATTTTGAGAAAATCGACTTTTTCTCTTTTTGCCCTTCAGTAAACTACCCTTAATTTTAAGTTTTAATAGACACACAGACAGACGGCATTGCAAAGACTATTTTTTAGGGTTCGGGGGGTCATGAGACGTCGAAATCCATCAACATTTCAGGTTAGTTTTTTTTACGATCGCAATACTTAAGCTTTAATGTCCAAAAAGCTAAAAATATATATATAATTGCGTATAGATTGAAAATTATTGATTTTATAAAAATATGTTTCGAATAAAATATTTGTATTATAAATATATATACATATTTGTAATGCTAAGTAATTTCATATCTCAAATAGTTTCGGAGCTATTATAAAAAATGTTAATTTACGCATCAGACCGGAGCCCTTAAAGCCATTTTGCCGAAATATTGAGAGTAGCCATTTTGTTTGGAATATTTATTAATGTTCATAAATGAAATTTAATCAAAATCGTTAGAGCCGATTTTGAGAAAATCGACTTTTTCTCTTTTTTCCCTTCAGTAAACTACCCTTAATTTTAGGGGTAGATATCCAATTCCAAAAACCCCTCGGGGCAACCCTATGAAAACCCTAGATATCAAGTTTCAGCTCAATCGGTAAAATAGTTTAGGCTCTAGTTGGAGGTACAGACAGACAGACAGACAGACAGACGGAAATTCAAAAACCACTTTTTCGGATTCAGGAAGTCATGAAACGTCAAAATTCATCAAAATCTCGAGTTCGATTTTTTTGACGATCACCATACTTTCTCTACCTGTAAGATAGAGAGAAAGTAAAAATATATATTATCAATACCTGTTAAAAACATTTACATAATTAATTAAAATCTTCCATCAACGTTGTAAGTTCTAAAACTGATCTTACTACCAGAATCAGAATATAGTTCTGCAAAGAGTGGACACGTCTTTCTAAGAGATAGCTATGCAATCACTGAGTCCTTAGAGCTAATGACACAATCACTGAACAATTGTATATGTTTTAGTAGCTGTGGTATAGGCATTGGAAAACTTTTAGTGTTCTAGAATCGAGTGATGTAAGCACTATACTTTGTGTCTTAGGAGCTAGCGCTGTAAGCACTATTCTTTCTTTGTATCCTAGGAGCTAGCAATATAACCACTATATAGTGGTGTGTGCCCTAAGAGCTAGTGATGTAAGCACTATACTTTTGTATCCTAGGAGCTAGTGATGTAAGAACTATACTTTGTTTGTGTTCTAAGAGCTAATCATATAAGCACTACACTTTGTTTGTGTCCTAAGAGCTAGTGATATAAACACTATACTTTGTGTCCTTGGGGCTAGCGATATAAGCACTATATTGTGTATCCTAGACGGTAGTGATATAAAAACCATACACTTGTTTGTGTCCTAGCATCTAGTGATATAAGCATTAGGCCCCCATTGGGCCTTGGGAACTAACGATGTTAGCAGTGAACACTTGCCTGTGTCCTAGGGAATGTTTAATGTATTGACACTAATACATTGTACGCAGGTTGTATGTCAAGAAGTGCCTGGGTTGCTCTGAACGTATCAGCCCCGAGGAGCTAGTGATGAGAGCACTGGACAGTGTTTTCCACCTGAGATGTTTCGTGTGCGTGGTATGCGGGGCTCGCCTGCAGAAGGGAGACCAGTTCGTCATCAAGCAAGGTCAGCTGTTCTGCAGGCCGGACTACGAAAAGGAGGTGGAGATGCTGCAGGGGTACGCCCAAGGTAGACACATGTTGCATGTTGCGGAGATCATCCAGGGGTATAATATCCTCAAGTTAACATTTTACTGTCCCTCTGGTAGAAATAACAAGGTTTCTCTTGGAGACTCGTCGTCACTGGTATCCGACTCAGTAGGTAAAACATTTATCGATAAGAAGTTACAGTGGGTATATATAAACTAGATATATGCCTAATTGGTTTCAAGAAATTTGAATGAATGTAACACTTTAACCATGCTAATAACCGGCCCCGTGGTATAGTGGTCGGTGCACCTGGCTACAAGATTAGGGATCCTGGGTTCGTTTCCCAGCTGGCACCTCAGTTATTTTTCCCGAAAGGGGAATTACCCCAACGGTCACCAGGGTTTGGTTAGTTAGGCTTAAGTTAGATTTAAGTGTCTCTACTGGTTCCACACACTCATACTCATTATCACCATCATCTCATCTCAACTCATCTCATCTCATCGGGATATGGAATGAGCCTCAACGGAAAGGATTTACATATGATTAGTATATTCGGGAGTCCCCCGGAAAAAGGTACAAACAAGATTTCTCTAAGCTATCAGTACAGGGTTATGAAAAACGTTTACTAGTGTGTGCCGTGGGATTTAAAAGTTGTATGAACGCATTTATTTTATTAGGTGTTCTGTCTTTCAAAAGGAGCATCACCCGGTCCAAATCAAGTCCTTCAGCATTTACTATTAGTATCTCCATTTTTTTAGATAATGAAACTTCATCCTTTTCCCCTTGTTTGAGGTAATCCATCAGTTGCATTCGTCGTCTTTTTGGTCCCATTCTCTATTGACTTTTCCTCATACAATATCACTCGATAGGCCGCTTCTTACCACAATAAGACTATAATCCAGCTGGTTTAGTTATATTATTATTAGCACCGCGTCTTACTACCCGTTCGGGTTATACGCACTTACGCTAATGTGCAATGGTAGGGTGATTGTGAGATGAAATAGAGGACCTACAGTTTAACGTGGAATCCGAACCACGGTGGAGGCCTGGCATTCCTCACATTCACAAGCTGTGATTAATACACATCTTGTCAGAGGTGAAGGAAGGGTTTGGCAATCAGATAAATCTGTGCCGGGACCAAGGATTGAACCCCGGACCCTCAGCACAGAAGTCTGACACCTTACCCCTAGACCACCAGGTCACCCCTGGTTTTGTTCATAGAATCAGCTGCATTAAAGATTAAATTTGTTATTTACTAATAATACCAAAAAATTGTCAGTAGTGCCATTTATTTCAAAATTATATGCAAAGATTATTTTCGATAGAAATGTTGCTTTTAAATTAAGTCAACACACATTATATATATGGTTATAATTTGATTTGCAAACTAAAGAACAATTATTAGTTGATTGACAGAAGGGCTTAAAACTAATTACGGGTGGAGTCCTGAATCTTGAAGCACTCCAGATTATGTCAAGCGCACTCATATGTTATCGGTATTGACAGAGTTACAGTATGAAGACACATTAAAGAGTGCCGCTATCTAGGGACAATATTATTTAATTATAAATACACATACTAGAAAAATAAATAATCCTATCAATTGGTTCGAGGTTATAAAAAAGAAGCTTATAATACATTATTTAAATTATTATTGGTATCATAGTATATTTGTTTTTATATTTGCACCAACTCCTACTAACCTACTGGGCTATCCATGTGTGTTGAAGAATAGTGAAAAGTAGTTAGGTAAAAATAGCCCTCAGTTTACTCGGTCAGGATTTGAAGCCCAGCGTCCCTGTCACCACCAAACCACTCTAGAGCTTAACGTTCAGTCTTCCTCTCCATTTACATTATTTTGCTTATTAGTATGATTACATTCTGTGCAAGGCACTTTAATCTAGATTGGCAGTCATTTTGTGTCAAAGTTAACGGGTCAGTTCACTTGAAAGATACTTAAATTACAGTCCTGAGATGTACTATATTTAATTTCATAGTAATATAATAAATTAGTAGTAGTATAAAAACATGGCAAAGTGTATTTATAATCTTTAATATCATACAGAAAGTGTCAATTTTGGCAGATGAAATGAAGTGACGTTTTATAAAATAACTTTTATATCTGCATAGGGTAATGTCATCTGCAGGTGTCAATTTTTATAGCTAGCATCAACAGTGCTTGAAAAGCCACCGCGTTGGTTCGAGGTAGTTCGATTTCCGGTGAACATTGAGTGAACGTGTTAGAATTTAACCAAATAAACTAATTTTTAGCTCAGAACGTTTTGCGTATGAACTTGAACGATTTTTTGTCATCCATTTGAATAAATTCCTATTTTTTGATAGATTTAAAAAAAAATCTCTACTTTAATTTCACCTCTTCAGTGGCCGCATGGTCTAAGGTACTAACATTACAGTAGACAGACCACCGATGGCGGGGAGATCAAAGTTAGAGCCTCGTAAATGTGTACTGAGAGTGATTTTTCCAAAATGGTTTTTCACTATCCTTCCTGCAAATGTGGGAACACTTTATCTAAATATTACCTTCCTAATCTCTAAAACTATTAGCGGATTTAGTACATAAGAGTACAACCCGAACAAGTAGTAAGACGTGGTGCTAAAAAAATGTGTTTAGCTAAATTCAAACAAAATTTATTATGATACATATACACACAAAATACTAGGGCCTAAATTTAATTTTACCACTAAATGGATAAATAATTATCTGTAAAAAGGAACTAAGGAAATGTAAAGGTAAGTTTTAAATAAACTTGAATTAGTGTAGTTCATTTTAATTTAAGAGAACTTGAAATTAAAGTTGATATTTTGAAACATTACATCCAAACTAATTCCCAATTTTTAGAAACTTTTCTACCACTGAGTATTAATACATTAAAAATAATACTAGTGATATACCGTATACTATGATTTACAGGTTGTGTGTTGATATCTATTGGAATTTCACTTTAAAATTATATTATTATAACTCCCGACACTATTGGTCGCTCATATTGTATGTAGCTGACGGGTCCCACAAGTCCATAATATACTCAATCTGGAATTGAGTGAAGAATGACCCTGAGTATGGGACGAATCCTGGACCGTTCAGTGGCAGAGCAGTGGTGCGCTAAGCCAAAGGTCCCGAATTTGATTCCCATGCACAGGTGTCATTTTTCAACTAATTTAAATTAAGTATATTTAAAGGTTAATGCTTTTATTTTTTAAACTGTCTTACCTGCCAAGTTTATTCTTTTCATGGATAACATTGTAATAATCAGGGTCCGTATTTTTGATGAAATGCATTTTTTGTGTGTACATTACAGGTAATGCTCATGTGTACATAAGTTCCATTTTTGATCGCTTGGCTGTAGAAATGTATATTTTATAGGGAGTTTATAGTTATTTTTTGTGATTTTGGAATTCGTCTTACGTTTAATCATTGTTTAGTCACAATTATAAATATATTTTGTGATATATAAATATATATAATACTATCGATGTTTTTGAAATGTGTAAATACTCAAAAACCATATTTTTAATGATGGATTAAAGAGCCAATCTATTGTATCTATTAGTTACGGTTATAGCCACATATAAATATCATATTATTTAACCAAACAGTTGTCGATCTGAGACTAGAATATAGTTTTTAGTAGCAATTTGCATTCGATCCACTTGCATGATTGGAAAAATCCATATCCCCGTTAATGGCTCGTCTACAACCAGTCATACCCGCTTGTCCGACTTGCCCTTGTAATTATTGTTTGTCTAAAATAGCACACGCAAGCGCAATCGTGTGACGAATTCTCTTGTCTGAAGAAAGAGGAAAACTGTCCATCTCTTACATTTAGGCCTATGTAGTTGCGTTGGCTTTTGCTCAGCCAATCAGAAACAAATATTTAAGTGCACTACTGTAGTCAACTAAAGCAATTAGTGATTGGGTCGATGGTAAAATCTTGTGGACATATATAATAAGATATTGCATTTTAAATTATTTAATAAGAGCTATAATTTAATAACTTTTTCACTGTACTATTTTGATTCTATCTCATTTGTCTTTGTAAGCTTTAATACGACTTTGATAGGGGAGTCATATTAGATCAGATTTATCGACATGTTAATGTAGACAGTCCTTGTTTAAGCAAAACACAAACACAACAAACTTGCGGGTCCGCTTTACGAGTGCGCGTCTTAAAAGCGGATGTGACTGATTGTAGATATGGACGAGCCATCCACAAGTGATAAATCATTGAAACTAAGGAATGAATGGGTTTTGGTGGAATGTCACTTGCTACTGAGGCAGGTTTGGTACATTAGATCAACGATCATTCGAATCCAGACTATTCGAATTTCCAACAAGCTGAATCAACTCGACCAGCACGTTATCCCACCTCTATTCCCTAAGTAAATAATCGTGTTCATTATTCCTGTCCATTCCTTTTAAATTAATAATTAAATATGTTCATTTTTCATATTATATCTATTTTAAAAAAAATTTTTTTTAGATTTTATCATTACTATAATATTGCTATTAATGCATTTCCGTGCATGAGAATGTTGTTTTTTCTTAATTCAACCATCCTAATTTTCAATTATTCAAACCACCTTTATCTATAATTAATTTAGAAAGCCAGAAATCTAATATTTAGTCCAATTTTCATAGTAAGGGGCTTTTATAAAATACAAATATATAGTTTTTGCGACAAATATTTGTAAAATTTTACCATGTAGCTAGTGTTAGTTTATAGGTATTTAAAAAATTATATCAAAAATGACAGTTGTAGATCACATGAATTGACGTAAGAATACTTGAAAGTAGATATATTAAATGTTCGTCCGACAGTTAAGGCCCTTCATATTAAAATTGAACTGAAACTGCATATCGATGTCCATATTTAGCGCATTACGAGTGTTGAGTTGTTAAAGTATTTTCACAGCACAGATGATATATTTTACTCTCATTTTGTGAAGTTCGTGATTGATTCAATAGTAGGCCTATGTATGTATATATATATATATATATATATATATATATATA